>JACEGR010002746.1:0-120501 GCA_014170235.1 Listronotus bonariensis
AAAAACTGTTCCACACATATGAGATATCTCGTCCGCCATTAATTTTGGTGAGCTGATAACATGAAGTTCGTCATAATCAAAATGACAGTCTTGATAGAAGCAGCGTTGCCAAACTTCTTATGAAGAATTAACACCAAGGCTATTTCGGGGATTATCCACCATTTCCATGAGAAACAATGGTATTTTTTGTAGAAATGCCTCCTTCTTTATGTTTACGTCTTTTCCTTTTTTTCTCTACAAATTATAATAGGAAGAAGGAATAACTTAATTTTTTCATATGAATTTTGTCCTGTATCTTCCTTTTTTAAGCTACTGGCCCTTTCTCACTTTATTTGGCAACATCGCAAGACATTTTACAGTTCTATTGCAAACTCTTCTTTTTATGCAGTGACAGACATGGCGGGATTGTTGTTCTATTATTTATTTTTAATTTTTTTAAACAATTTTTTGGACATTTTTGTAAACAGAAAGTGCGGCGTGTACTGTGAAATACTGTTTTTGGGCGTTTAATGTAGGATTTCTACCGTTTCGTCCCCACCCAGCACCCCTGTTCACTCCACCGTCCCGTAAATATGTTTTTATTAATAATAAATTATAGAAATGGATTTTGGAAAACGCGCACACAGATTTGTGTCATAATCAACCTATAGAAACGTTCTGAAAAAGAATTTTTCAAAATCTCTTATAATAGCGAAAACCGCTATATCGAACTATTACCAACTGGTAAAATAATTAGAGAAAAACAATTGACGAAACACGATACTATGTTTGTAATATGAGCATTTTCTGGTACTAATTTATCAGTTTTTGCTGTCATATTAACTGTGTTCGTAAATAATTATATTTAAACTTTAAATGTAGTTTCAACACATGTACGGGTAACTTGATACTATATTATCATTTTCAATAAGCATAAAACTTTTAAATGGTTATAATAAAATATACTTTTGTTTGGCGTTCAAGCATAATTTAATTTTCAATGTAATAAGTTCAGCCTCAAAATAATGGTTAAAATTGCGTGGTTGGTATTATATGGTACTTTATTTATATTTAATATAAATAGTGCAAAATACAAACCGAATTGGGACAGTTTGGACAAACGACCTCTTCCACCATGGTATGACAAGGCAAAAATAGGAATTTTTATCCACTGGGGCGTGTTTTCTGTCCCCAGTATTGATTCTGAATGGTTTTGGTATCGATGGAAAAACAAATGTAAGTTACTTAAAATTTTATTTGTACCATTACTATACCATACCAAACCTAAAAACTCACACCCTACCTTTCGAAAACCATTACAAAGTCAGGCAATAGGATTGAAAGCTTTTAATGGGCCACAGTGAAAGTACCAAAAATATACCGGGTGTTGCTCCGTCGAGCAGGACATAGGGAATCCCATGTAAATTTTGAAGTGGCCCAATATTGGCTCCCCTAATTATTTTAGAAGAAAATATAATTAGCATTTTTTAAAGAGCACGAAAAGTTGTACCCAGTGTATAAATTTCAGCTCTTCTCAGTCCGCCAGCTAAGAGATAAATACTAAAATAAGTTACGAATCTCCTATCTTCTTACCCGCCTTGTATTATTAGAAGTTTATAATAAAATACTAGGAAAATTATTTAACCTCTTACTCTCAAGTTGTCATATCAATGTCACATCATTCTTAAATAATGAACTACTTCATCAATCAAGAAAAAATCACTATTATATAATGGTTTTACCAGGGAGACAGTTATCGAAATGTAGCGGATATGTTTGCAGCCTATTTTCCCAATATGCCAATACCAAGTAAATCGACAATAGAACGGACGATAAAAAATTTGAAACTACAGCCACAGTAATCAATAATTACAAATGTGAAGAAAATCGACGTGATCTTTAGCCAAACGATTTTTTCTATGGGGACATTTAAAAACTAAGCTACCAATAAAAATATGAAAATTTAGTCCAGCTAAGGAATGCTATTTCCGCTGAATGTGCCAGAATATGGATGTACTAACTAGCCATCGTAAGAAATGAGTTTTTAATCGTTTGGGTTATTGTCTGGCAGTTAATGGAGGAATATTTGAGCATTTGATTAAATCCTGATATTTTCGTCATAAATTGATTTCTAAATGTAGAAAAATTTGTTTTATTGTCTTGCGTAACTGTGAGTGCATGTGTTGGAATTAACTGTAAACTAAAATGAAATGCGAGGATTCTTTTTGTAATTCCCGTATAAAATTGTTCAGTTTTGGCAATGACATTATAAATTAATGATCTAAATTGTCACTGATAAATCGATATGGTGTTTTAATTGTTGATTTCTAGATGCATAATGATTTCTAGGTGCATAATGAGATACTACGTTGCAGAAGTATTAAGCAGTTTACTCTTTACTCGTTGGTTGAAAAATGCTCAAATTTTCATTTTGGGTGGAACTTACTGTGCTCTTCGATAAATCCCAATAGCATTTTTTTCTAAAATAATTAGGGGAGCCAATATTTGACTACTTCAAAATTTACATGGGATTTCCTATGTCCCGCCTGACGGAGCAACACCCGGTATATTATGACTTATTGTTACTAAAACTAAAAATATAATTTTGGAAATTAACTAAAACATATTTAGTTTGCAAAAATCACATTCTTAAGATGATCACCGTCTTCTTCAATGCACTTCTGCAAATTGGAGTACAAATGGCGCCTAACACGCGTGAGTAAATCTACGTTCATGGTTATCGAATGTATCTCTTCATGAATTCTCTCTTTGAGTTGAGAAAGTGTTTGAGGACAAGTAGAAAACATTTTAGGCTTGGCATTACTTGTTGGAACGTTAGCACGCACTGGCAAATTAAATTCACGTCGAAAGTTTCTCTGAGTTTGCATAATGGACTGCGTTAGGATAAACGATTTTACAGCACAGACTCGTTAATTGTTTGGCCAATTTTTTCATATTGTAATACAAAATCTCCAACAGTAATAGTATATTACATTACAAGTGTGAAGAAAATGACTAATTTCACACGAGTGGGAATATTGTAGCACGAGACGTTAGCCGAGTGCGACAAACCCACGAGTGTAAGAAAGTCATTTTTACACGAGTACTGTACACTATTTTTCCTACAACCACAAATTATTCATCAAAAAAATAAAGTTTGTCTTTACAGAAAAAATAAAAAACAATTGAGAACTTTGCAACACTAGGGTGATTTTTACTTTTTAACACTAGTGTGATATGTACTTTTCCTCACTGCTATATTATGCTGCTGTTTTGACAATATTTTTACATCGAAAATCACCTACCTAGAAGCATTTTATAACTTTTATCATTTTGGAATTTAAAAAGGCCCTCACTTAATAAAAAATTATATGATTTGGTTAGGTAATAACGGTAACAGTTTAATACGGTTTTCTGCTATTTTAAAGGTTTTTTTATTATTGATACGTACATATTTTTAGACACACTTCTAAATAAAACGTAAGTGGCGCATATCCAAAATATTCCGTTTTTAAAAAATATCAGTAAACAAACTTACGGGACCGGGGAGTGAAAAGGGATGCTGGGGGGTAAAATTGGTAAAACGAATTAATGAAACTGACATCACATGTAAAATTAACTAAAAATTATATTTTTTCCTCATATTTTTAAGAAAAATATAAAAATATGAAAATTGTAAATGCATAACCTAAAGTCCTAAAAGTAAGAAAAAAAAACGACTACTAAACGTCAGTTATACCATGCGAAATATGGAAAGCATTTGGCAACGTCGAAATGGTCTGATTCTATTTATGAATGGATAAAAGAAAGTGGATTCATAATGTGTATTAGCCCCAGATTTAATTAAGGGATAAAAAAAGATTAAACTAGTTGTTTAAGTACATGAAGACAGAGAGTTTTTTCTCTGGCGCTTTAGGTCGAACGGTCAAGCGGCAAGGTTGCCTCTATAAAGTGCATGCTTAAAGGAAGGAGGGAAATTTTTAATTTGATCTACTTACCTGACAACACTGTGCCACTGAGCGAGCAATCAGTGAAAGTTGTTTTTTGTGGTTATGTCTATTTTTTGTTTATGTTTTTTCTTTTCGGAAATATTATTATTATTCTTTTTAATATTAGAAGAAAGCTTATACTGTGTAGTAACCTAACGTTAATAAGATTATTTTCGCTAATTGGGTTCTACTGTTTGATAAATAAAAAGTTTTTTTTACTGTCACTACAATAAATATGTCACTTGCAAAACTTGGCAATAGCAGTTTTTAGAATGACATCATAATATATATCACGCGAGTGTTGTAAAGTACTTTTGCCACACTAGTGTGATATAACGCATTTTCTATGCATAAAACCAGTGTGCTATTTGCTATTTTCACAAGTGGTCGTAAGAAAATTTTAGTTTTATCACTATATGACGTTTGTAAAAAGAAATGGCAATCTTTTCAAAACAATTCAATCCTATTTCCGGACCTTGTATTTGGGATACATGACATACAAATATACGATTTGATTCAAAGCTCGTATTTTTTAAGTTAAAAGTCAAAGTTAAAGCTTGGCTCTTAAGGGGGCGTCCATAATTTACGTGATGCATGGGTGGAATGATGAAAGAATGAAAATTTTTTCGACGAACAAAAAGCCAATTTTAATTTGAGAGATTGTGCAAGAACTCTCACAAAAGATTAGGGTTGAAGGGAGAGATTAAAGCAAAATCTCACCAAGGGGGAAGGAGGAGAAGTTTTCTTATTATTATTAATTTTTTCTAATTGCATACGAAAGATAACTTTTGAGCGAGGTTTAACGATATGCATGAACTCTTACATACCGGGTGATGCATCGCCTAGGCGGACATAGGAAATCCCATGTAATTTTTAATGGGGTCAATTATTGGCTCCCTAATTACTCAAGAATTTTTTTTTATTGAAGTTTATTGAAGAGCATGCAAATCTACGTCCATGGTAAAAATTTTAGATTTTTCGGTTAACCCGTTTGCTAGTTAAATGCTAATATATTTTTAAAAAATTATTACATTATTATCGCCTCATATTTATGAACAACAATAAAAATACCAGTTAGCGTGACATTACGCTTGTCATTTTGAAATTTAGTTCTTTATTATTGTGAACACCTAGTATAAAAAGTATACATTTTGGGAATTTTAAAAATATACATTTTTGGGAAATTTAAATATAATTGGGCTTACGTAACATTGGGAAAATTTGGTACATAAACAATACGTGAAGTGTCAAGGTTTAAAAAGTACGAATCAAACAATCTTCTAGGTTACTCTTTATAATAATAAAAACAAAAACATTAAAATAGGCGATGTAGCCTAGAAATGCAAAAACAAATACTGAAAAAAATTTAATATTTAAAGAGAAACAAAATTTCAAGACGGGGATTGATTGTTTATCAGATAAACAAGCAGTTAGTAAAGTAAAGTATGCAAAAAGTTAAAGTTTGAGTTAGTTCCTGTACGGGCCATGCCCTCTTAGGATATGCCCTGTACTAAATTTAATTAGTTCAATAAGCTAAGTACGGTTTCTTAATGCAATGTTAGTTGTGGATGGTCCACCGGTCTCATGGTCCCAAGAAGATAGTTCCATATGGTACATTTGCCCAGGTACGTCAAGAAGCCCTTATATGTAAATCCAAAGTTACACGTCACATATGGTGGAGGCGCCCCCGTTCCCAGTGACCTTGGTGAAACGTCGGTTATGGTAAGCTGTGCCCGCCCCAGTCTCCAGTGCCCTTTGTGAAGCGCTGATAGGAAAAGTCGCTTATGGTACGCCCTTCCTACCCCTCAGTTTATTTGTGGAAGAAAATACCATATATATGGTAAAGGCGTCCCGTTCCCCTGGGAGAAGAAATGTGTGTGAAAGGACGAAGATGGGGGAAAATGAGAGTGCGTATGCAGTAGCTGCAAGGAGGTAGCAGCGTCAGCTACAAGAAAAGGAAGACAAGGTATGTCCTCAGTTTTCGAACATGGCTAAACGGTGTTAGCCAGAAGTGATAAAGCAAAGCAATAGAGGAAATATGGTTATTTGTGTCGAAGGCCATGGCCTTGCGCCGTCGCAGCGCTGAGGTCCCAGCAGCATGAGGCGGCAAGGCTTTCCAAGCCGCAGCTCTGTAGTGGGGAAGAGTTCAGAAATATGGTCTGGAATCGTAGGGGTACGAAGATAGAGTTAGGCGGCCCTGAGAAAGCTCAGGATGTGGGTAAATTGGCACGCGGCTGCAGTAACCGGATGTGGAAGAAGAAAATGGGAACTGAAAGGCAGACAACGGTATGGAGAAGAAGTACAGGACAATAATAGTGAATGGACACACCATCAAGAACATGGACAGGAGGCAAGGTGGACACAGTACAATTCAACAAAAGATGGACAATCTAGAATATTATGGTATTTGTATAGTGTTTAGGTAAATCTGTAATGTTTTTTTAATTAATGGTATTTTTTTTGTGGTTTACTTATTAGAAAAAGTATAATATTGATAAAAATAATGATTTAATATGCAGAGAAATGTAGCCTAAAAGTAAACTTTGATAATAACTCTTTTTTTTAACCCACCGTATATGTAATATTAAGTTGTGAAAGGGTCATTGTTTTAATGAAATACAATTTACGGTCAAGGTTGTAACAATTTCTAATAATGCTGAGCTAGCTAGTTTTAAAGAATCATATTTTGTTTATCAAGTCGGGTGTTTTTGTTTAGTACATAAAATTAATGAGGAATAATACTATGTATTTAAAGTGTTTTATATAGGGGTATAGAATTTAGGCCACTTTTCTCTAAAAAATAATCTTAACCGTTACAACTATATTTAAATAAAACTACTTGGAGAAAATCCCAAATTTAGAAATTATTCAGTTAACAATGGAAAAAATTTAACTTTTTTCTTTTGATCAATGACAAATCTTTTATTTCTTAGAAAAAAAAGTCAAGTCAATTAATTATTTTTTGGATTAAAGGCTATTTGTTCATTTTTTTTTGTTTACATTTATTGAAAAAAATTTAGATAAAACTTTTTTCATATTTTTAAAAAAACTTCGAAAAGTTAAGGTTATTTACGGTTATTTACATAATAGGTAAAATATTGTTAGATTTTTAAATATTTGTAAGCTATATGGAACTATCGATTTTGGTAATATTGCTAATTTTTTTAAAGGGGTTAAAGTAAATTTGGCTCATTTCTAATAGCGTTGTGGGTCCAACGCTTTCAGGGAAGGGGCATATGTGAACACCTAGTATAAAAAAAGTATACATTTTGGGAATTTTAAAAATATACATTTTTGGGAAATTTAAATATAATTGGGTTACTTAACATTGGGAAATTTGGTACATAAAACAATACGTGAAGTGTCAAGGTTTAAAAAGTATGAATCAAACAATTTTCTAGGTTACTCTTATAATAATAAAACAAAAACATTAAACAAGCGAGTAGCCTAGAAATGCAAAACAAATACTGAAAAATTTAATATTTAAAGAGAACAAAATTTTAAGACGGGGATTGATTGTTTATCAGATAACAAGCAGTTAGTAAAGTAAAGTATAAAGTTAAAGTTTGAGTTAAGCCCCGTACGGGCTATCCCTAGGGATATGCCCGTACTAAATTTAATTAGTTCAATAAGTTAAGTTGGTTTTTAATGCAAAGTTAGTTGTGATGGTCCACCGGTCTCATGGTCCCAAGAAGATAGTTCCATATGGTACTTTGCCCCAGTGACGTAAAGTGACACTGTAATGTATATGCCAAAAATATATACGTCACATTATTATCAAAAAATCGTACAGTGAAAAGATTAAAGTTGTATTTATACAAACGAATTAAGTTAAGTTAAACTAAACTAATAATGATAATAATAAAGCACTAAATTTCAAAATGACAACGTTATGTCACGCTACCTAGTATTTTTATTGTTGTTCATAAATATGAAGCGATAATAATGTAACAATTTTTAAAAATATATTAGCATCTAACTAGCAAACGGGTTAACCGAAAAATCTAAAGTTTTTACCATGGATGTAGATTTGCAGCTCTTCAATAAACTTTAATAGAATTTTTCTCTAAAATAATTAGGGAGCCAATAATTGGTCCCATTAAAAATTTCATGGGATTTCCTATGTCCCGCCTGGCGATGCATCATCCGGTATATTTCTTTACTTTCTGCAAAATATATTAATAGATAACAGTGGCGTTCAATTTAAGTAACAGTAGGGTCGGCAAGATTTTAAATCCACTTAAATACACAAAATTGAATTGGACAGAAAAAAATCCGGTGATCTTTATAATTTTAAAAATATGTTTATAAGTAATTTTTAAAAGTTAGGAAATGCTTTTATGCTTTTATTGTATTAATGTCACTGATACATAACACCGGTAAACACGATTTCTTGGTCTGACTTCCACATATTATTATTACATTTTAGTTTCTCCTACACCACAAATAAGGAAAATATATATTTTTTTTTATTACAGTTTGCCTTTGTAGAAATTCAAGCAATTTTTCAAGTTTTTGTCAAAAATCACTGATTTTCATACAGAGTGTAATTAAGTTAATTTTTAAAAATATAGGATGTAATTTTTTGGAATTATTTTAGGAAGAAAAGTTCTTATGAACATATGTTCTAATCCTCTTAAATTTTAAGCTACAGGTTGTTAAAGTTGTGAGACAAAAATAGTTTTCTTATTATAATTTTAAAATTGTTTTAAATATTTTCATGAAATTTGACATGAGCCTACTAAACACTAATGGACCTTATTTAATATAAAAGATTTTTAATTTTTTTCACCAGTGGCGTCCAAACAAAATGTATACTGGAGATTTAAAAATATATACAGTACGCCACTGCTTTCTTTACAAATAAAAATAATAATTATATTCTCAATTTATTTTTCAAGATATAAGGCATACAGATTTTTTTCTACTGTTGGGAATAAAACTAAAACTACCTAAAATCTTTTCTTACCGATAATCTACAAATATTCTGCATCTCTCGTAAAATCCATTTACCTGCAACAAAGTGAAAAATACAAATTAAAAATATTTTTACATAATACTCGTATATCTCGATAGTTAAAAAAGTTAAAGAGCTTTTTAAAAGTTGTTTTTTACGACTATTCTATTGTGGCTCTTATCCATATTATAGTTTATTAAAAATATTTATCTAAGAGGCTTTTTGGAGAAAGATCTTTAACGCACCTTCCTAACAAACTAATTATGTTTTATAATAATATTTGTAAATTAAAAAAAATAGTAGTACCTAACAGTAGTCTTTACTTTTTAAATAAGTCTACTACATATTAAGGGGATGCCGTAGCCCGTTAAATAAGCTAAACGCGATTCGCCGCCGTTTTTAAATATTTGTTTGAGAAAGAAGTTGTATATTGAAAAGTTTCTTATAATGATCCAAAGATTATCGGAAAGTTGTTTTTTTTTACGGTTTTGTAATTTTGGGAAATTTAATGTGTTAATTATTACCATTACCAAAAATCAATTAACTTTTCGATAATCTTTGGATCATTTAAAGAAACTTTTTATGTACAACTTTTTCTTAAAACAAATATTAAAAAACGGCAGCGAATCGCGTTTTAGCTAATTTAACGTGCTACGGCATCCTCTTAAGTTAATATTTTTTAAAATTTTAGTATCACCAGAAATTAACAAATATGTGAAGGATAATTTTCCACCCAAATTTACCTATCAAGAATTTGCAAAAGATTTTACAGCCGAATTCTTTAATGCTACCCAATGGGCTAAATTATTTGTTAAAGCAGGAGCCAAGTGAGTAGTAAATAAAATGGAGCACTTCTAAACTCTAGAGTTATGTGTAAACCTGAGCACACATAGAACGAGCAGAGATAAGTAAATGTAAAATTATTGTTGCTTGATTTAGTTTTCAGTAAAGGCGGAATATACCGGGTGACCAAGATGACAGTAACAGCTCAAAACTTTCTGTCCAAAATTTTTGGGTCATTTTTCCTCTTGTAACAACTATCCTGGGACACACTGTATAAGCTTTTAAACCTGTCGTGTGTAGTTTTATATCACTTAGCGTTATACATTATACGTTGTAATGGAATAAATAATAATTATTATTATAAAATAATAATATTTAATATTGGTTTAAAAAAAGACAAAATAAAGATAAGAAAATTGAATATTCCAAGATTTATGCTTTTTTATATGCCCTATTTAAACATTTTACTTGCTAAAAATTAACCAGGTCTGGCATGCCGCACTTCTTAATAAACTTCCCTCCTATGGTCTTTTAACTAAACTCTGTACTTGGCTCTCTAGTTATCTATCTGATCGACGTATATCAGTTATTGTGGACGGCCATTCTTCAAGCTTTCACCAAGTAAATGCTGGAGTGCATCAGGGCTCAGTTCTGGCACCAACATCGTTTTTCTTCACATCAACGACCTTCTCTCTTCCACAACTAATTCCATTCATAGTTTCGCCGACGATAGTACTCTTCACTCGATATCTCACGCAATGGAGATATCTCTTTCGCAGGATCTTAATTTAATATTGGATTGGGGCGTCAAAAATCTCGTCCATTTTAATGCATCCAAAACACAATCATCTTCCTTGTCGCGAAAAGAGTCACCAAATACTTATCCTCTACTTATGAGTGGCCAAGTTTTACAGAGCAAAGACACCTTCAATCTTGTGGGCGTCACATTTGAAAGTAACCTTAACTGGTATAAACACATTGTATCTATAGCCACGGCAGCTTCAAAAAACTTGGATTTCTCTTTTAGAGCCAAAAACTATTTTCCCCCTCTAATTTATACACTTTGTATGTGCCCCAAATCCGACCTCCCTTGAAATATTGTTCTCATACCTAGGGCATGGCGTCACTCCCAACCCTAAGCATTCTTGATTCCATTCAAAGAAGAGCTATTCGTCTCATTAATGATTCTTCACTTACAGAAAGGCTTCCCTCTCTTGCCCATCGTCGGGCTGTGGGGAATTTATCGCTTTTTATAGGTACTTCCATGGCTTCTGCTCTGAAGCATTGTCCAATATAGTTCCTCCACTCACGGTTCCCAACAGAGAAACTCGTGGTACCGCGCGTATGCATCCCTATACAGTCCAATATCCCTAGAGTTTCTAGAATGTGGAACCTGCTGCCCGCAGAGGTCTTTCCTTCCCCCAAAATCTTCAAGTATTTAAGTTCCGTGTCAACAAACTTCCTCTTACCTCGCTTAAGACACCCACGGTACGTTAGTATTTAGGCTTTTAGCCTTTGTGGTTTGTCCAAAGATAAAAAAAGGCTTAAGCAACAGAACAACGGACTAGACTTAAGCCTTTGCTGGTGCTCAGTGTATAAGTGATAAGATATGTAAGCGTTATTTTAAAATTTTAAAACTGTTGGAGCTTGAAGAATATTTAAATAAAATACATTTTAAATAATTACAAATATTCTTTGCTAATTGGTTTTAAAGGTATGTAGTACTGACTAGCAAACATCATGAGGGATTTACTCTTTGGCCTTCAGAGTACTCTTTCAGTTGGAATGCAATGAATATTGGACCACACAGAGATATCGTAGGTACGTAGTTAATATACAGAGATTCTCAAATTGATGTCAATAATTTAATTAGTTGCAAAATATATATAAAGACAGTTTACGAGAAATTGTTCATATAATTAAAAAGTTTACCAGAAATTTTATATTTTCAACCATTGTGGGTATGTATAGGACCTATAAACATGCAAATATGTGTTTACTATTGATACTAGCGTATGTTTTTTGCTCTGTCTTGTTTTGTAGACAGGACTGGACTTACGGGACTTTTTTCAAATGATGCAAAAGAAATTAAATTTCTTTACAACTGGGCTAATAAGTTTATGTTTATTTAAATTACTGTTAAGTTTGGTCAGCATTTAACTTAGTAACCTCAAATTTTTTATTTTCCAAGAACACTAAAAAAAGTTCCCTGTTAAAACCGAGAAAACGCATGCTTTATGGGGAGCACCAGAATATGTTTATTCTATTTCCTGAATTTTTACATTGTTGACAGATTTACTTTTACATAGTCATTTCTCATAGTTTATCTACAACAAAAAAAAACGTGTAAGCTTATTTGTAACTAAATCAGCTCCCGCAAAAGTAACTCAATAGAGAAGAATGTTTTTTCTATGTAATGTAAATCATACGGCAATTTCAGGAAATTTCTTTCTATCGAGTTACAGAGTACAGCGCCAGATTTTTTTTCAACGAGGTTAAATACAGTATCAGAGAAAAGAATGAGACGAGCAACTAAATGTAAATAAATTATCCGATAGAGAGATAGCTGCTGGGCCTTCCTTATCTATCTTCAAGGAAGGTAAACGTAGATGGCGCGTGAGTACACTTTATCGTTTACCCGGCAAATTCAAATTCTATAGCTGTGCCGTTTACCCTTAAAATTAGGTATTTGTTTTTGTTTCTTATTAATATGTATAAAAAATTGGGGTTTAGTTCAATAATTACACACATTTAATTAAAAATGTCATTTATTTGGTTTTTATGAGGATTTTTCTTACTGATAACCATGTTATTATTACCTTTAATTGTCTGTTGAAAAGCACAGTTTTTATATATACACTGTGATCACTAATAAAACTCAATATTCAAAGTCCGAAAAACCACCAAACACACAATAAATCACAAACAAATGTAAACAAACTGACCAAATAAATCGGCCATTAAATATCAAACACAATATCAAATAATATTTCGGCGTGACTGCTTGCGACAAGTTAAAAATATTCGATTCTTGGTATATAGTACAATCAGGTGCTAGCCAAAGAAAGACATTAAAGTTTACATGCAGAAATTGTACACAACTTGGCAACCCTGAAAAGGCGATGATTGCACCCTCTGCGATTATCTCCCATGATAAATGACAGAGACATAGTTATAGGAACTTGCGTTAAACCAGAGAGAAATAAAACGCAATGGACAAATTTCCAGGACCAGTAACCCGTCTCATTCTTGTCTCCGGGACAGTATTTTGGAAAAAGTCCCGTAAGTCCAGTCCTGTCTAAATCTGTTTGAGCAAAATTGACAAACTTAACAAGAACACATTGACTCATCAGCTATTTAAAAATAAAAAGATAGGCGCAACAAATATAAAGTTATTACTAGTTAAAAAGAGTTCAAGTGTAATTGGGCCCACCCTGTATAGCTTATTTTTGAATTTTGGAAGTTTTTCTTTCTTGACTAGGCTAAAAAATAATGACTCCTATGTAACCGCTATATTTTCTTAGACCTTTTTGCCAAATAGCTCAAGGAGTTTTTCTTTTAAAAAAATTAAACGGTGCTTTTTCTATTTTTAGGGAACTAAGTGCAGCTGTAAAACAATCAGGTGTTAAATTTGGGCTTTATCACTCTTTGTACGAGTGGTTTAACCCAATGTGGCTTGCAGATCAAGCAGGCGGATTTAAGAGTCAAAACTTCGTAGAGAATAAAATTATACCCGAAATGAAAGAGTTAATAACCAAATACCAACCATCGATTTTATGGTCTGATGGTGACGTAAAGGCTTACGATACTTATTGGAAATCTACTGAATTTTTAGCCTGGTAAGTCTAGTTCTTGTGTTTTAGGCTAAAAGCCTAAATACTAACGTACCGTGGGTGTCTTAAGCGAGGCAAGAAGAAGTCCGTTGACACGGGGCTTAAATATATACTTAAAGATTTGGGAGGGAAGAAGGGACCTCCGCGGACAGCAGGTTCCACTTTCTAGAAACTCTAGGGATAAAAGAACGAACAAAGTGGAAAGTTCGGGGCCTGTCCAGTTGGACCGAATAGGGATGCATACACGCGGTACCACGAAATTTTCTGTTGGGAACCATGAGTGGAGGAACTATACTGGACAATTCTTTAGAGCAAAAGCCATGAAAGTACCTAAAAAAGTGATAAATCCTCTACAGCCCGACGATGGGCAAGAGAGGGAAGCCTTTCTGTAAGTGAAGGATCATTAATGAGACAAATAGATCTTCTTTGAATGAAATCAAGAATGCTTAGGATTGTGGGGGGCGCCATGCCCCAGATATGAAAACAATATTCCAAGGGAGGCCCGATTTGGGACACATATAAAGTGTATAAATTAGAAGGGGAAAAATACTTTTTGGCTCGAAAGAGAAATCCAAACTTTTAGATGCTGCCGTGGCTATAGATACAATGTGTTTATGCCAGTTAAGGTTACTTTCAAATGTGACGCCCACAAGATTGAAGGTGTCTTTGCTCTATAAAACTTGGCCGCTCATAAGTAAACAATGAGTATTTGATGACTCTTTTGCGACAAGGAACATGATTGTGTTTTGGATGCATTAAAATGGACGAGATTTTGGCGCCCCAATCCAATATTAAATTAAGATCCTTCGAAAGAGATATCTGCATCGCTCTGAGTTTGTTTTTCAAATCAGGTTTAGTGATTAGTAATTTACTATTCTTTATTTATAAACCTATACTCTGTTTACTATAAATTTAAGAAAAACACCTAAACAAAAAATGTATTTCATTGGTTTAAAACTACAGTAACCAGAGTAATATACTAGGTATTCATTTATCAATTTATAGTGGCCAGAGTATAATTACTAAAATATGGGACCCGTACATGCAAAACCAGATTTATCCATTTAAGTAATCTTGCACTATATGTTCTGCTAAAATTCAAAACAATTCGACCACATTTGACATTTCGAAACGGTTATTTTGGTTCTGGTTAGTGTAGTAGCTGTCAATTCGGGAATTCAATAGGATTGAGATATAAATAATATAAAGACGGTGAAACCCAAGAGAAAGAAGAGGATCTTTGTAAATAAATGCTTTTAAATTATTGCAAAGTTAGTACCAACGTACCTGTATCGTTAAAAGTTCAAATGTTAAAAAAATCTGGCATTCCAAACCAGAAATAATAGCAATTTATGTAACAAGTGCATAAAGTGATACTTTTCTTTACGAATGGAAAGTTTGACAGCACGAGCCATTAGGCGAGTGCGGCAATCCCATAAGTAAAAAAAGACACTTATGCATGTGTTACATACTATATTTTTTCCACGACCGTATAAAAATTTCCCAAAACTATTTTATACATGTTTTATTTATCTAAACTTATTAATTTTAATTATTGCAGCCCAGCCATTATGTTGCAACAAAAAATCATACCGTCCCTATTTTTTAAGAGACAATTATCCTCTTTATAACTATGCATCCATTATTTAATTTTAGAAAATTTTGTGTGTGTTATCATTCAAATTAATTTTTACTTTTAATTTTCAATAATTTCTATTAAATTTATTTGCAACCTGTCAAATTTAAAAACTAGTGACACATGAACTAAAAGAAATAAGGAGGAAATCAAAGGTAACTTGACCGTGTGGTTCAGGTTAAGTCGCGTTTACTGTTACATTACAAAAATTGATATTTAAGTTTATTATAGTAGGCATTGAAACAAAACACTAATTCAAAGTGTGAAATAAGCTTTAAAAGTGTTAAAAAAGTTACTTTTTTAATACTTCATGTAGTGTACTAGAATGGAGTACTTTAACTCCATGTTAACGATTTAAAAAACAGCATTTTTTTAACGGTCGTGGATTTTTTTGTAACAGAACTATAAAATTTAAAAAAAGTTACAGTTTTTGAAAAAAAAACTTTTGTTTACGACCATGTAAGTAATGTTGATATTTCCGAGTATTTAAAAGTTTAAAAGTGTCATTTTTCTGAATTTTATCATACAGGTAGAAAGCTAACTTTTTTAACGCAGGTCGAAAGTAAAATAAAGTAATAGTAACCCCAGCAACCGTTGCACACATCAAAAAGTTGGTAACTTGACAACTTTTCTGATATTTTAGGTATTTCTCTGGCACCTCCAATAAAATGTTGAGCCGTAATTATTGCAAATTATCACGTAGATTTAACACATTTTTAATAAAAACAAAAACAAAGGAACATTAAAAAAGTGGTTGTAAATACAGGGTGATTGAATAGATCAATCACGAAACTTAAGGGGGTGATTCTACTTGACAAAATAATGGTAGAGCTTCATATAATTTTTTCAAAATGTCATTCGTTTTCGAGTTACAAGCCGTCAAAGTTCAATTTTTATTTTAGTTTTTTCGCCATATTACATTTATTTTTTAACCAATCCAGTTGATATTTGGCACACAAATCAAGCTTTGCAGATTCTAAAATTTTAAGACAAAAGTACTTTTTGAAATACCGGCAGAGGGCACTTTACCTAAAACTTAAAATTTATTTACATCATAACTTTTTATTTTCACAGATATCGCAAAGCTGGAGGCGCCATTTTATAGACAATCAAAAACTTAAAAAATAAGGTACTCTTTATTAAAGTCGATAAACCTCACCGTTTAGGCACCAATAGACATTAAAGTTTTCATCAATCTTAAATTACCTACATACATACAGGGTGTCCAGTAACTCAACCGACAAACTTTACGGGGCGATTCTACAACAGAAAATAAGAAAAAACTTCATATAAACATATGTCCTAAACGTCTTGGTTTTTGAACTACGGTGTGTTAAATATTTAAAAAAAACTTTTCTTTTTTAATTTTTAACACACCGTAGTTCAAAAACAAAGACGTTTAGGACATATTATGTTTATATAAAGTTTTTTCTTATTTTTTAATATTAAATCGTTTGGTTAAGTTTGTCAGTTGAGTTACTGGACACCCTATATGTATGTAGGTAATTTAAGATTGATGAAAACTGCTAATGTCTATTGATGCCTAAATGGTGAGGTTAATCGACTTTAATAAAGAGTACCTATTTTTTAAGTTTTTGATTGTCTATAAAATGGTGCCCAAAGCTTTTACGATATCAGTCAAAATAAAAGTTATGATGTAAATAAATGTTAAGTTTTAGGTAAAATGCCCTCTGGCGGTATTTAAAAAAGTACTTTTGCCCTAAAAGCTCGATTTGTGTGCCAAATATCAACTGGATTGAACTTGAAAGCTTGTAACTCGAAAACGAATGACATTTAAAAAAATTATATGAAGCTCTACCCATATTTTGTCAAGTAGAATCATCCCCTTAAGTTTTGTGATCGATTTTTGAATTACCCTGTATAGTAGAATACAAACCACGGTGAAAAGTTTTATTACTGTTTCTCTCGGCATAAAGGAAACTTTACAGCTTTGTATGTAATGTATCTACTATTAATAAGTCATATTTATACCCTATAAAAAGGCTTTAGGTAAAATTTAAAGTTGCATAAATTATCCATATATTTTGAGCGTTTCTTAAAAGTTTTACTTTTGATGGAAACATTATCTGATTTGTCATTTGGGGGTCTCATTTGGTAAACCATTATTTTTACTTTAAAAAAATGATTTTTATAGGTTATATAATGAGAGTCCAGTTAAAGATGAAGTGGTAACCAACGACAGATGGGGCAATGGCACTCATTGCAAACATGGAGGATATTATACTTGCAGAGACAAATATGATCCTGGTAATATTGTTACAGACTTTATGAAAATGTGTTTACGTTAGAGAATTTTAGAGAGTTAGAATCATTTAATTTAGTTTGTTAATTTATTTAAATTGTTTCCCATTATTTTTCAAGTTCTTTCATTCTTTCCTAAAACGCCCGAATTATCCATTGTGAACTTTTATGCCATCCTGTACTATGGAATTTTCGCGATATTTCTCCAAAATTCTAGATCATTCTTTACTCTTCCATATTATTATAAAAGGGCGACAGAAAACCTTCGAAGGATTAGTATAGATTAGACTTTTGTACTGTAAACTTCGAGACATTGACAAGTGAAGATTTTGTCGTTGTTGTAACCATAGTTACGTTCCATTGTAAATAAAGGTATAAAAACGAAGACACGCATTTTAATACGAGGTGTTTCGGAACAATACATACCTTTAAAAATCTAGAATAATATAGTAGAAGTAGGCCAATCTAAATTAAATAATGTTAAAATGTCCTTTATGCATTTGTTTTACACTGTTTTTGATAAAAAAAATGTTGTTAAAAATAGAAAAAAGATGACTAGATAGGTGATTGGTGTAATCGTGCCTTTTAGGTACTCTTCAGAAAAAGAAATGGGAAAATGCTATGACTCTTGACAGAGGTTCATGGGGATTTAGAAGAAATGCCAGATTGGATGACTACTTAACTACATCAGAACTTTTAACTACATTGGTACGAACTATTAGTTGTGGAGGTAAGAAAATTGTCTAAACAAAACCGTCATATTATTTTTTATATTTTTTAAAACAAGATTAAACCTAAAAAGTATTAAAACGTTCTTATTGATATAATGCTACTTACAATATTTTGTGTATAATACAGGACTTTCCAAACTGTGCGCGTTCCAGGAAAATCGCGGGTTGATGAGACCGAATCTAGTAAAGGTATTTTACAAGAAAAAATTTGGGTCTCTTCTTAAACACAATGTTTATCACCAGCTTTTGTTATCATTAAGCAAACTCAAAAAGTATTTTTTAGATAATATGGCTTTATTTGACTGGAAAAATCCTTTACAGTCGACTACACCGTCGACACTTAAAACAGAAGGAAAATAATAGCTAATAGAATTGTTCTGTGACTCCATCCTAAAGCTTTGATACCACAAAGAAAAACAGTTTTAATTTGGAAGCTGTTTCTCAGGAATAACGTATGTCTTAAAAGTTTTGGCACACCCGCCTCAGTTGACGACAACATCTTGGTATACGAAGAAGCTGCGCTTGAGAGTATTTGGGGCACTTACGTCTCTTTCGATATTTAAGACCATTCTTTCTCAATTCCAACGATATCGTACTCTTAGAAGATCTGTATTGCCTAGCCAGTCTTCTCGTTGACATTCCAATCTGGTTTTTTGCTCTTCTCACCAATCTCTCTGACCTCTGTGCGGTAAATGCACGTGGTCTTCCAATTTTGGGAGATTCAGACATGGTATTCCCTGCTCGCACTCCGCTATTGTTCTATAAATGGTTCTGCGTGAAATGTTTTCATTTTGGAATATTCGACAGATTTCAGCTTTGGGTATCCGCCCAACTAACTTGTAGATACTTTTTCTTATTTCTAATTTCATACGACATCTGAAAGCGAAAACTTCAAAATAAATAAATCTCAACTGACAGTAAATAAAGTAAATAAACTTTTGTTTTCAAAGGCAACTTGATATTATTTTGTTTTTTAAAATTAAAGACAATGAGTTTTGTGCCAAAACTTTTAGGACATACGTTATTAACACTGCAGGATTAAGGTTCTTTTATCATTTTCGACTTCGTACTTGTCCAAAACAGTCTTATTTGCAGTTTCTAAAGAGAAGAACCCGTACCGTTTAAAAACAGAAGTAGAGAAAAAAACAAATGTGGCAATTTTCAAACAAGAGCCCTGTTTTGATAAAGAAGGCTCAGATAATCAAACATATTCTCCTTAACATTAATATCTCGTTTAATTCACTTTTATGCTTATGTAAAGGTTTTCTTCTTATGTTCTAATAAAAATTAAAAATCTACGTAATTAAATTTATTATTATTTCAGGTAATCTTCTAATCAATGTTGGTCCTACAAAAGATGGTACAATTAGCCCCATTTTCGAGGAACGTCTCAGTGAACTTGGCAAATGGTTGGAAATTAATGGTAAAGCCATTTATGAAAGTCGACCATGGACTGCACAAAATGATACTTTTAGCAGTCATGTATGGTAAATATTTGCTTTAATTTCACACTGTCTTTTTTTTTCATATAAGTAATTGTTAAAAAATAATTATTCTTATGTATAAAAACTGATGCATTGGTGTTGCTATTAGTTTTAATTTGCTTTAAGGAAAAGCAATCAAAACTAGTTATTTAATTTTGGCCTCATAGGCTTGTTGTTATGTAATTAATAAAGTTTCTGCTTTTATAGGTATACCACCAAAGATAAGGCAGTGTACGCTTTAGTTTTAAAATGGCCTCGTGATAATACAGTGATTTTAAAATCAGTGGTGGACCTTTTTCAGAATCCAGACACTTCCGTTTCATTGTTGGGCAATGCTGGAAAATTAAAATGGTTGCTAAACAAAAAACAAGTTGAAATCAGACTTCCTGATAAGGCTACGGTTAGAAGTGAAAGAGCATGGGCTTTAAAAATTTTAGCATATGCTTCTTAAGTAAGTTGCTTGTTTTCATTTTGTATATTTTTTTATGTGTATTTCAGACTATTCAAGCAATATATTTGTTATTTTTGATGAAAAGTACTGTGAATTGGTTATTTTTATATAGTTATTGCAACTTTGACAATGTTTTTATTTTATTGTAGCTATAGCCATAAATAAAATTAACATTTGCCGTTGGATATGATTCTGACCTATGTAAAACTAAAGGTATTGTTAAGTAATTATTACCTAGACCTTAAAGTTGGATAGCAAAGTCAAATATCGATATTTTTTTATACACTTAATAACTTATAATGTAATGTAATTTTACAGGACTAATTGATCAATCCTATTTTCTTATTGATGAATTTTGCATTCTTAACTTCACATGTATGAAATATTTGATTTTATATTTGACCGCGACATTTCAAAGGCTAATATCTTAAAATTATCAATCCTGGACTTGGTCAATTTCTCCTGTATACCACTCTGTGTTATCTTATATGCATAACCTGTATAGAGTGAATTTAAAATGCGGTCGAGTAAATTAACTTGATTCTGTTTTCGCAAAACAATAGCTTTGTTCGCGGATTCGATTCTGAACCGGTTCCGCGACTATTCGCATGCGCAGTGAAAAAGCAGCGTTCGCGGTTAGTAAAATCCTGAATTTTTAGTAACAGTTCTGTGTTCGCGGGTTACAATGGAATCAGTTCGTTACCGGTTCGTAATCTGATTAGCAGTCCTGGGATTTTTGTTGGAACTAAAAGTTTAGTTCGGAATTTTATACGCATTGTCGACATGGTCAGCTGTTTTCTGTTTTTGTGGTACAGAAATAAACCGTTGTATTACAGTTTATTTGTTTCTGCCACTTTTATGCGGGTTAATATACCTGTTGAATATATTTTTTATTTTTTTGTGATTTTGAGCGTATATAAACAAAGGATTTTTAATTGTATTCCGTATGAATGTATGTATGCAATAAAATAAATAAAGATTTAATTAAAAAATATAGACAATATTACAAGATTTTACCATTTCTTGATGTTTGAATTTTATCTTTAGTTAAATACACATACTTAATACGTTAAAAACGAAAGGGGGCAGGGAATCCCTCGTCTTCCGCCGAGAGACCTCGAGTGGCTTTCGACAGTATAACAATTTACCGTTTTGTTTTGAATTTTTTTTGTGTGGTATCCAATTTAACCATGAAAAATCCTAACCAAAAGGCTAGGTTAGAATACATCCTCAGCTGTATAGAAAATCGTTCGCGGTAAATAAAATTTCCGAACTAATAAATAACTAGACATGCGCTTTAAAACAATTCTAAACCAGTTCGGTTCTGGTTCAGACTCAGTCCATTAATAGACCCGCGAACAAAGCTAATAGATTTATAGTCTTTTTTAAGGATTTAAAAGCCAAGGTGATTTCTATTCAAAACGACTATTTAAAGAAATAGAAAAAACAGTTTAAAAATGTAAATTCGGTGCTCTCTGATAAGAAAAAAAATCACAAAAAGTTTAAAGCAAATAAATCGGCATGCTTGTCTTTGCGGCCGCCTTTGCTATATTTCTTTTATGACATGCCGGTTGATGCAGCTGATCATCGCACTATGGGATAGAAATTAATTTTTTGGTCAAAATTCTGAAACTTACCAATCTAACTTAAAATGAGGTGCTTTTTACTGGAAAAATATTATAAATTATTACAAATACTTTTTGGGAACCTAAATCTATTATATGTTATTATAAATTTACACCCCCTTACCATTATTATTTTTTATTGTACAAAATAAACTAAAACGTCAGCTTGTTTGGTTAATTCGGTAGTATTCTAATCAGTAATCCAATGATTATTATCTCATATGATATACAGGGTACGACAATAGGTATGATTTTTTTAAATGGAATACCCTGAATATTAAATCACCACCAAAAAAACCTTTTAAAATGCTTTAAAAAATACTACATTTGATGTGTCTATCTCAATTAGTTTCGGAAATATGACCATCCAAATCTGAAAAATATTTTAAATTATTCTTAGAAGCGTAATAGAGATACATCTTCCCAATTTTTTTTTAACGTATAAAATAAATAAAAAATACTGTTTTGTTGGGTAGATTCTGTAGAATCCGTATCTTTCATCAGAATGCTTTTATCTTTTAGGATATACAGTTTAGGACAAAACATATTAAAGTTTAAAATGGAAAACCTTGTAAATTATAAAAAATCTTGTATCTGTCCTTACACTCAGAAATAGCAAAAAGTAGAAGGCAATTGTAAGTACAAAAACTGATAAAGAAAAAGGTAAAAAAATCTTTGACAAAAGTAGCGAGATGTCGCGAAACTGCATTGGAAACACAACAATAGCTCTTATTACTTAAACTCTTTTACTTTTTTTAGTTAACAAGGATAATAATAAACTAAGTAAATTAAAGATTGTATATTTATGTTTACTTCAAATACATTTTCAAGTTTCTTATTACCCCAATAGAAATCGTTATATCCTTTTATAATTTTGCGTACATGTAGTTTGAAGTATCTACTTTGAAATACACAGCATGAGCCATTAAAATTTCAAAGTTACTTTTTGGCCAAAATAATGGATTTATATCCCATAGTATATCGGCGCGTCGCTGTAAAGGATAGCGGCGCCTTTGTATAAAATAGTCCGATTGCAGGCGGCCTTTTTTATGTTTTTTGTATTATTTTCAAAGGGTACCGCATTTGCGCTTTTAAAATGTTCTTACTATACCTAGACATTTTCCTTACTCGCTGGTTAAATTAATTTTATCTTTGTTCACCAAATTCGGCTGAATTTAAAAGCCGTTCAGAGGATTTATAAAATCTATATGCGTTCGTGGTTGCCTATCTAGTACGCCTTACCAAACCTAACCAAAAGGCTAGGTTAGAATACATCCTCAGCTGTATAGAAAATCGTTCGCGGTAAATAAAAATTCCGAACTAATAAATAACTAGATATGCGCTTTAAAACAATTCTAAACCAGTTCGGTTCTGGTTCAGACTCAGTCCATTACTAGACACGCGAACAAAACTAATAGATTTATAGTCTTTTTAGGGAATTAAAAGCAGAAGTGATATCTATTCAAAACGACTATTAAAAAAAATATTTCTATTTTATTTCTATTTTTTTTCTTGGTTTTGGTCCCTTCAGGTCCAATCCACCACTCTCCCCTTCCGGACTATGCTTTCCAGGGCTTCCTCGGCGAAAAATCTGGATAATCGAGCTCATAGCTCCCAGAAATTCCAAAAGAAAACAAATAATTCAACAATCGATGCAATGCATAAATTGTCGGCTGTCAAACCAAGATCTGCTACTGGTGTTACGTATAACCTTCACTTTCACTAATGACAGTTCCCATGGCACGCCCATCTATTTCCCGCCATTTGAGAAATACCTCGTGTTCACCACCAAACAGAATACCATCAGCTTATCGGAATCTTCGCTCACAGCGCTTAGATCCAGAAGAAAGATGCCGTCAATTTAGCGTGAATCTTTCCTTGATCCCCGAAGGTAAAAAACGTTCGTTACGACACCTCTAGCCGCCTCTCCGGGAAGAACTTTGTGAGTCCTCTACGCACGTCCGCACTGTCCGGAGGTCAAACAAAGAGTCCGAAAAAAAAAAAAGAAATATTTACCTAGGCATTTTTCTTACTCGCTGGTTAAATTAATTTTATCTTTGTTCACCAAATTCGGTTGAATTTAAAAGCCGTTCAGGGGATTTATAAAATCTATATGCGTTCGTGGTTGCCTATCTAGCACGCCTTACGTTCTTTAAGAAGATTAGAAGTCGACGTGACCAGTGTGTCGAATTAAAATCGAAATTACGACACAACAAATACGATTCAAAGCAATTCTTTCGACGCTTTTCTTTTTCTTTATTTAATTAGTGAAACGGAAAATGCCTTTCTGACCTTAATAAAGCCACCCCATTATTTACCAAAATGTATTTTTCTTCTAATTTTATCACATCTGATATGGTTCCGGTAATTATACGAAGGGTTGGAAAGGACATGCGATAAAATAAATATGTTTTGAACCCTTTTATTAGTCAATTTGATATGCTTATCGCCGGCAAAATTTGCAATAATTTAAGTATGTCATTTAAACAGGTCGATTAAAATCAGATTTTTAGTTTAAATATACAGGGTGTTTTTTGTAGTTGTGGTAAACAAATTTTGGATTGTTTTTCTAAGCTAATTGCTTAAAAAAAAGTTTATATAAACTAGTGCCCGGAGATAGGCGCGCTTGTGGCGGCTTCGGTTGTATCGGCAAGCGTCGATCACCGGAGTTAAGCAGTGAAATGCGCGCCCATAATTTGGATGGGTGTCCGGCGACACCGATGTTTCGGGCAGCGGCACACGGTGTTCTGTTCGGGGATGCGGACCGAGCAACAACCATCCAAGTTATGGAATGAATGGTGTGTGAATGGGAAGGAGTAGGGGTCAAGGTACAATAAGCCTTCAGGCTGCAGTGCACCACCTAGGGGGCGGTCGTCGGACCTGGGTGGGATGACCCCGAAAGGGTGAAAAAAGTGCCCGGAGATGCATTGTTTTCAGGAGAAATGGTGTTAAAGGTTTTTTTCTTATCCGATTTGATAAGATTTGGTAGAGTTTAAAAATAGTAGGGGCTTATTTAGCCTTAACTTAATTGTGGCGGCCCGAGTTATACCTAAACAAATTATTTTAAACCAAAAAAATGTGTGCCACTGACTGGTGTGCAGTTATAAGCGTGAGCCCTAAAATGCTTAGTTATTAAGATACAGGTTGTTAAGTTTTATTTTAATTTCACTTTTAAATAAATTTTTCAAAGACGGTTTGAGATATTGAACTAAATTTTGGCAAAGGATATTATGGGATAAACACACACTTAATTTTTTTGCAACCAGTGGCGTAGCTATGACGAATTTTCAAAACAATTTTCCAAAAAAAATACTACGCCATTGACTTGGGAAAAAAATATGGTTTTATAATAATTATCAATCAATTATAAACAAAAAATCCCTCTTTCATTTTTTGCCGTAAAACTTACCGTTTGGGAGAAATCGTTAATTAAAAAAATGTCTTATGTACCCAAATTGCATCTTGAAAAATTATTATTGAAATAAATCAAATTAGCTTTGCTCGTTGCCAGCGATTGTTGTTTTGTTGTTGTAAACATTATGATACTGACGTTAATGATTATTCTTGATTGTGTTAACCTTTTATTTTATTTTCAATTTTAAATACATTTTTCAAATATTTATTTTTAAGCTATTTTCTTACAAACTAGTGAACAAAAAGCAATAACAATTAAATACAATACATACATAATTTACAAAAAATGTTGGAAATGACCACCTCTCGCCTCTATGCAGGCTTCTTCTCATTGAATTATGAACCTTTTCAAAAATTCCAGGCGTGTTTCGTATAGTTTCATATATATATATATATATATATATATATATTATATATATATATATATATATATATATATATATATATATATATATATATATATATATATATATATATATATATATATATATATATATATATCAAACTTGGACTCATCTTTGAAATAAGATTATTAAATTATTGAACAAAGGATTTTTAAATTATTATTACAATTAATTTTTTCTAGCCAATACATGGCGAACATTTGAACAAATAATTTTTTTTGTTCAAAGTCTGTCAAAAATTTAAATTTTTTTTTTCTTTATCCAATAAAAAGATTTACTTATGAACTGACGAAATATTTTAGGTTTTTTAATTTTGGATGATGATTTTTTGAGAGGTCAAGGGAGATGAGGTACCAATGGCTAAGTTTTTGAAATTTTTAAATAAAAAAATTACAAAATACTGGTTAAATATGTATCTTTGGTAAGCTGAATTGTTTAAATAAAAAAATAAAATAAAATATTAAAAAAAACAAATAGTAAATATATCATTTTTAAGCGCCTTCAAAAAGAAGGAGCTTCTCAATTAGCCTGTATGTTTTTTTTTGTGTGTATGTTAGGCGATTACTTCATCAACTGTAAACCGATAAATTTTTTTTTATTCGAAAAAGTGCACTTGCACGGTGGTCCCATAAAAATACAAGTCGGGATCGTAAAAGAAAAAGGTACTAGAACTCTTGCCTCTCTCTCTCTGCCGTACGTTGTTCGTACGGTAAAGCTGCCTCTAGCATGGTATATGCCTAAACATCAGGGGTGCATTCAGCATCGACAACCGTGGAGTAAAAATGTATGCTTTTCATCGACTAAAGAGAGACTACAGTAAAAGCACAAGGACATGTAATTTGATTGACTCACATTGGGGGATCATAGTTACTTCTTTGCAAACAAAACCCTTTGTAAAACCACACTAACCTTATTAAAAAAAAAATAAGTAATTATACTAATAAATTAGTTTCTTTGCTTTTTGTAAAACATATTCCATAAAGGCGAAAAATAAAAAAATTAACCGACTAAAAGAAAAATAAATAAAACTTATTAAAAGGTTAAAAATAAAAAGCTTTTATACTATAACATATGATCCCAAAAAAAAGTTAGAATAATTGATGATGTCTATTGAAATATTTTAAAATAATACCATTTAATGTTGGGATGAACTCAAAACTATTTGGTTTTAAACCTAAGTCTAATTTTCTTGCCAACCGTATTCGTCGGAGTGGTTTAAACCGTATTCGAAAATGACGATATAAACATGAGAATGTTAGCGGTGTGCACGTGTTTTTGTAACGGCCAAGGACGGTAGCGCCCTCTACTGGAAGCGTCAGCAAGTGACAGTGCGGACGTGCGTAGAGGACTACAAAGTTCTTCCCGGAGTGGCGGCTAGAGGTGTCGTACGAACGTTTTTTACCTTCGGGGATCAAGGAAAGATTCACGCTAAATTGACGGCATTTTTCTTCTGGATCTAAGCGCTGTGAGCGAAGATTCTTATAAGCTGATGGTATCCTGTTTGGTGGTGAACACGAGGTATTTATCAAATGTCGGGAAATAGATGGGCGTGCCATGGGAACTGTCAGTAGTGAAAGTGAAGGTTATACGTAACACCAGTAGCAGATCTTGGTTTGACAGCCGACAATTTATGCATTGCATCGATTGTTGAATTATTTCATTTCTTTTGGAATTTCTGGGTGCTACAAGCTCGATTATCCAGATTTTCCGCCGACGAAGCCCTGGAAAGCATAGTCCGGAAGAGGGAGAGCTCGTGGATTGGACCTGAAGGCACCAAAACCAAGAAAAAAAAATAAAATAAAAATGCATCTTTATTAAACATTTATCTTTCTTCCTGCTTTTATTTGTAAGCAATAACCCCGTGTACCAGTCATAAACAAATCCAAAGACTAAGCATCGACCATTAGCAATATAGCCACGTATTCTAACCAAGTAATAAATGATACAGAAGCATTAGCTGGAGAAGCAGTATTATGTATTTAATAGATGTATTTACACACCACATTAGCAAAGTCCGTTGTACTAATCTAATCGGCAACGCGAAATATTACGCTCATTAATAATCTAGGATTCGTACTTTATAGGTTCGCATTAGCCATTGTCGTTTGTTTCTTCCCCCTTCAAAAACGGATTTCTAGTTAATGGTAATTTCTTTGTTAATTAAATGACGGAGAATTTGCCCTTTAAATTTCTGTTAACTTTAAAGCTTATAATTTTATAAAATGATTTACTGATAGAAGATTACAAAAATATTTTTTATTTACCAGTAGGTCAAGTCACATTTTTTTTATCTTTGGATCAATCCACGAAGGCTGAAAGCCTAAATATTAACGTACCGTAAGTGTCTTAAGTAAGGTAAGAGGAACGGGACTTAAAAACTTGAAAAGAACGAACAAAATTTGAAGTTCGGGGCCTGTCCAGTTGGACTGTATAGCGATGCATACGTGCGGCACCACGAGTTTCCCTGTTGGGAGCTGCAAGAAGAGGGACTATACTGGATAATTCGTCGGAGCAGAAGCCGTTGAAGTATCTATAAAAGAGCGATAGATCTCCCACAGCTCGACGATGGGCAAGAGAAGGAAGTCTTTGAGTAAGTAAAGGTTCATTAATAAGACGAACAGCTCTTTCTTTGAATGGCATCAAGAATGCTGAGGGTTGTAGGGGATGCCATTCCCCAGACATGAGAACAATACTTCCAAGAGGGTCGAATTAGGGACACATACAAAGTGTATAAATTCGAAGAAGGAAAATTCTTTTGGCTCGGAAAAGATATCCAAGCTTTTGAAGCCACGGTGGCTATAGATAAAATGTGTTTATGCGAGTTAAGGTTATTCGCAAATGTGACGCCCACAAGGTTGAATGTGCCCCCGCTCTGCAAAACATAGGCACTCATAAGCAAAGGGTGAGTGTTTGATGATTTTTTCGCGACAAGAAACATGATTGTGTTTTGGATGCATTAAATTGAACAAGATTTTTGTCGCCCCAATCCAATATCAAATTGAGATCTTGTGAAAGAGATATCTGCATCGCCCGCGTAATTTAAATATATGTGTAAATCTGTCTTATTTAAAAAATGACAGTTTTTGATTGAGAACTTGTTATTTTAAGTAAAATTGACAAAAATAAATAATCTATTTCACTGAATTCCTCAGTCATTAGTAACATTATTTAACAATTGTACAAATATCGTGATAAATTTTTTAATAGTTACATCAAGTGAAGTTAATAAGTCAATTTATCCGTTTTTAAAACCAATATTATTTTTTAGAGAACAATTAAATTAACCGGTTTTACTTTTAGTTTGACGTTTAGTTAATTTTATAGCTACATGCTATTTACTTAATAGCAATTTATGTATGTAATATATGTAACAAGTGCATAAAGTGATGCTTTTTTTTACGAATGGGAAGTTTGACAGAAGGAGCCGTTAGGAGAGTGCTATTTCAGCAAGAAAGTATTTTGTTTTTATATGGTTATCAAAGGAGCCTTTGGCTTCTGAGATTGTTTGGTGGTAGTGGTTTCTTGCTTCAATGCTGACCTGTCGGTTTTCTGAACTAGGATATTCTTGTAAGCCTGAACTTTTAAAATTCTAGCTTTATCACATGTTTTAGTGAACCAAGGTTTGTGATTAGAGGGTTTGATTGTTTTCTTGGTGTGAGGTACATAGGTTTCAACGCCCAATAGAATTGACTCGGTCAGTTGCTTACAGATTTCGAAAGGATCCTAAGAAGAAAAGCAGATAGTGTCCCAAGGGTACGTGGCGAAAAAGTTCCTAAGGCCATCCCAGTCGGCTGAGTTGTAGTGCCATACAGTGCGTTGTGGCATGGATTCATTTGCCTCAGAATGTACAGAGTAAGATACAGTAATCAAGCCATGATCTGAGCGACCTAGAGGGGCAGTAACAGATGCTTCATACGAGTTCAGGGTTAGAAGTAAGAAAAAGATCTAAGGGGTTTGAGCTATAATTTGGCACTCTAGGAAAGTAGGTAGGAGTCATAATAAGGTTGGTAAGAGAATTACTAACTGCAAAGATTTCGGCTGCTCTGCCTTGAGGGTCAGTTTTTGAAGAGCCCAGCCAGTCCTTATTATGGACATTGAAATCGCCAAGCACGATTACTTCGCCCAATGGAAACTGGGAAATTATACTGTCGATCTTTATTGAAAGAAAGTCAAACAATTCGACATAGGAATTGTCAGATGGAGATCGGTACAAACAACAGATAAATTTAGTAGAAGACCTTAGGGAAAGTTTGAGCCAAAGGACATCGGGCCTACTCGATTCAAGATTAGAAACTCGAGCACAAGCCAGATCGTTGCGAACGTAAGCACACACGACACCATGTGGGTGAAAAGACGAAATAAGTTCGTAGCCTGGAAAGAGAAGGTGACTGGTTGAAGTTTTAGAACTTATTTGTGTCTCTGTTAGAAACAGTATGTGGGGCTTAGATGACTCAAGGTGATGGTGAACGGAGTTTATATTGGTGTTAAGCCCACATATATTTGCAAAGGAAATCAAACCTTTCGATGATGGCCCCCGGATGCACCCCTAGCCCGGAGATCCAAATGGAGGGGTATTTTACCTCCGGAATGTTTTACTCCCAGGTGTGCCACCATCATTTTTACTTAATTTTGGGGCTTTGACTGCTTCCTGCAGCTTTCTTGAGTTTTCTTTTCTTTCAATATTGTTCACGGTGTATAATTTTGGCATGTGACCACTTCATGTGATGGCCTTCGGTCCAAGCATGCTCAGCGACACTATACTTCTCCATCTCTCCTCTTGTTGTGCATCTTTCATGTTCTTTAATTCGTATTTTCATTGGTTTTTATATATGAGATACTACATTTGTATAGAGTGCATAAATGCAGTGTCTTTGATCCTTAGGACTTTACGGTTTGGTTTTCGTCACTTATTTGTATGTATTTCCATATCGTTTGAAATTGGCATCATATTTTTCTTCTAGCAGTTGCAAATAAAGCAATACGCATTGTCACTTCTATGCATTTCTGTACAGTTTATTTGAAGATGCCCCAAATGTGGATTAGTAGAAAACAAAAAATTGCTATTTTACATTTTTACAATAGCCCTGTAAGTAACAAAGTGCACAATCTTCAATATTAGAATCTTAAATTATATTTTATAAAAAATGAACAAAGAATCTCTAGGTACATTAAATGTAATGCACTCTTACATAAGTTTGAACCTCTGTTATGAATGTAGCAATGGCGTGAAAAGTGACTTGAATATTTAAATCTCGCGCTAAAAAATAAAACAATTGGTACATTTATCCCACTGTTGTATTAAGCAGTATAAATAGAGATTGTACTCTTTGAAACTAGGCCCCTTAAATATTCTGAGCTTTATCCTCTTAAGATTTGCCTTATATAGTTTAAAGTTAACAAGCTCTGGCAAAATATAAAATATAAAGTGCAAACAATTTTATATGTAAGAAATATGATAAACATAAAGCTCTATGCTCGAGGAAAGTTTGCTTTTCTACTCAAAAGTATAAGAATTGCATTTTTAAAGTTGAATATCTAATTTTTATATTGTTAGTATACTGGGCGAAAGAAAATGTTGCTCTACCCCCAATGTTTTCTTAGTTTTATTAAAAAAACCCTTAAATATGATAAATCATAAAACAATCAATAAACATTTTTTTTGCAATATGTAAACCTCAAGATCACTTTCGGTTTTACCGGAATAATCATCGACTATCATGTTTAAATTACAGCTGCTCCATTTTTCTATATTTGAGGCATTATAAAAATCTTCCACCAATGATATATCAGAACATGGTGTTTATCTTTAAGATGGCGGCAAAAGTAACCTTTAAATAATTATTTTAGTTTGAAAAAACCAGTTTTGCTTAGTAGAATGTAAAAACCACAGAATGAACCATTTTACTTCTACAGTAAGTTTTTAAAATAAATTAGATGCGATTTCCAATTGAAATATTTAATTTATTTGACGCCATTTTGTCAAAAAATGTTTTTTGCTTATTCCTTTAATTAATTTTTAGATTATACATTTCCGAAACTACATACTTTTACATGATCCAGTCAAGAGATATAGTGGTCACCGTAAAAGGTTTTATTTTAGAGGAGCACCCGGACATCGGCTACATAGGCTTTCAAAATAATTTTACTGACAAATTAAATATGTCAAATTATTGTTAAAAGAATCCAGAATATATGTACAAAATTTTAAATAAATAAACTAAAAGGGCTTAAAAAAACATGAAAAATTGGCTTTTTTTCTATTTTATTTTCTATTCTAAGTGGATATTTTTAAATATTTAACACACCGTAGTTTAAAAATTTAGACGTTTAGAACATATGTTTATATAAAGTTTTTTCCTATTTTCTGTTGTAGAATCGCCCTGTAAAGATTGTCGGGTGAGTTACTGGACACCCTGTATGTACGTAGGTAATTTGATTGAAATTGATGAAAACTTCGATGTCTATTGGTGCCTAAACGGTGAGGTTTATCGACTTTAATAAGGAGTACCTTATTTTTTAAGTTTTTGATTGTCTATAAAATAGCGACCCCAGCTTTGCGATACCTGTCAAAATAAAGAAGGTATGATGTCAATAAATTTTAAGTTTTAGGTAAAGTGTCCTTTGGCGGTATTTAAAAAAGTACTTTTGTCTTAAGATTTTAGAATCTGCAAAGCTCGATTTGTGTGCCAAATATCAACTGGATTGGTTAAAAAATAAATGCAATATGGCGAAAAAACCAAAATAAAAATTGAACTTTAACGGCTTCTAACTCGAAAACAAATGACATTTTAAAAAAATGTATATGAAGCTCTACCCTTATTTTGTCAAGTAGAATCACTTCCTTAAGTTTCGTGATCGATTTTTGAATCACCCTGTCACATCTTTGCGACTAACATTTCTTTAACAACAATTTTTTAATTGAAAACTCCCAAATTTTACCAACACATATTCTTAAAGGAAAATTAAATTTAAAATTGCCTACTAATAAATGTACCTTATGTCCCAAATTTTAGCCAAATCGCTGGCGTATTTTTAAAAATATTCACAAAAAAAAGAAAAATTACGGTCTGTTGCTGGATAACCATGGGGTTTTAAAAAAATAAATACTGGAACATATACAGGTCGGATAAGACCACAGTATAAAATTATTTTACGTTATACAGGGCGTCTCAAAAAAGTGTGACGTATCAAAGTTATATTTTTTAAATGTAACACCCTATATTTTATGACGGTTTTAGATTCTACTTTAAAAAATAACTCAAGTTTGTTTATAGTACTATTAAGTGTCTAATTTTATTCGTTTTTGTGATATTTGGATTTTTTTGAAAAATGCAGAGGTCAAATTAAATTGATTTTACTTTAACACTTTAACCTTAAAATGTGTAACAAGATTAGAAAAAGTCTGCCATATCATACGTAGGTCAAATCAAGATCAAATATGGTACAGGGTAATCAAAAAATAATTTTACTTTTTCTGAAAATCAAATAGCCATATCTCTCTTATTTTAAATGGACACCCTGTATTTTTTTACGTCAAATGATGACAAATAAAATACTCTTTCAAATGGTATATAGGTTGCCTATACCTATCTTTTTATTTTTCTTAAGAAAATAACAACGACCATTTATTGATTACTAGTGTTTTAGTCAGTTTAAAAGAAATTTCAAAGATTTTAAATAAAAACCCTTCTTCTACAACAACAAGATGATATAATACTAGTAGAATGTGAAAAAATGGTTTACTTTAGTCTAGAGTTAATCCTAAAAAATATTCCAGGAGAAACCATCTGATAAGCTTAATAGTTGCTTTAAAACATTTGACACAGTGATTATGGATAATGGAAGAAACGAGTTATGGGTCACAGAATGTCGTCATAACTGACCAGAGGCGTTATTAGGATTGTTTAAAAACACAAGTTTTATCATTACCACATTCAGCTGAAATAAGTGTTATTGGAAGTAGCATTATAAGCAACTAATGATTTTTTTCTGTGAATTTTAAAAATAGTGGCAGATAATACAAAATCTTTTAATTTTGTGCTTTTTTCCAACAAATTTACATTTTGCAATAACGGCTTAGTAAATAGGCATGGCTATATCATAGCCTACTTACATTTAAATAGACATTTACTTAAAAGTATAAAAGATAGGTATAGGCAACCTATACACCATTTGAAGGAACATTTGGTTTGTCATCATGTGGTGTAAAAAAATACAGAGTGTTCCATTTAAAATAAGAGAGATATTGCTATTTGAATTTCTAAAAAATTGAAATTATTTTTTGATCACCCTGTATGATCTATGATATCGATATGACCTACGTATGATAAGGCATACTTTTCCTAATCTTGTAACAAATTTTAAAGTTTAAGGAGTTTATATTGTTAAAATAAAAATTAATTTAATTGCACCCTTGCATTTTGAAAAAAAAATCAAATATCACAAAAACGAATAAAATTAGATACTTGGTACTATAAACAAACTTAAATTATTTTTTATGTAGAATCTAAAACCGTCATGAAATATAGGGTGTTCTAACTACAATTAAGTAACAAAGTCAAAGTCTCAAATTTGTCAAATATATTAAAAGGTGACATGTTTCGCCGTCGCCGGCATCATCAGACCTAACTATTTAAAAACAACAGTTACATAAATAGTTAGGTCTGATGATGCCGGCGACGGCGAAACATGTCACCTTTAATATATTTGACAAATTTGAGACTTTGACTTTGTTACTTTAATTGTAGTTAAATCTATGTTGAGTCTCTTTGAGAAAATAAACAGATTCTTAAGTATAGGGTGTTCTATTTAAAAAAATAAAACTTTGATACGTCACACTTTTTGAGACATCCTGTATAGAGTAAAATAATTTTATACTGTGGACTTATCCGACCTGTATATGTTTCAGTAAAACCCCATGGTTATCCAGCTACAGACCGTGTATGGTGGACCACCCTGTATTTAAAAACTAAATGTCGATTTTTTGGCCTACTCTACTTTGTATGGTTTTATATATCGGTAATTTATAACTTAATAACTTTAGCTATCTAGAAAATTCCCAATATCTTGCTTAAAGTCAGCACAATATACAATTGAGCCGATAAACATCACATAACTCAAGCTACGTAAAATCTTGATAATAAAACCTTGACTAAGCTTAATAGCTTCGTTCGAACTGGGTTTATAGTTTATTACTTCTGCTTCATATGTTATTACGTGGAAATAAAGTGGATTACTCTTCGATTTATTAACTATTTATTGTATTAAAACCTATTGAAGTAATGCAAGTAATATACTTTGTTTCAGAAATCTTTATTACTAATTTTTATTCTTTTATCTTACAGTAATGTATTTTCTGTTTTATTAAATTGTAACGCTTATTTTTGGTATTACTAGGACATTTTATCTTTTCTGATAATAAATAAGATATTATACAGGGTGGCGCGCCACAAGTGCGTCGATCTCTCTTAAAGCATTTTTTTTTCGTGACGGGAAAATAGTATATTTCCTAACTAGTGCTGAAAGTGCCACTGTTCCGCGGAAAAGGCACTTTCGGCACGTGTTGGGAACAAAATTATATTATTTTTTTATAACACATTAAGTACTTAAACTACTTTTCTCCAGAATAAAATTTAAAAGTTTATTTAACATTTTAAGGAAATTAAAACTTTTATACATTATTAAGAACTATTCTGCTCTTACACAATATAATAAAAGTTATTATTACTTTAAAAGAAACAAAATAATGAAATATTTAATATTAAGTTACTTACAATACAAAGGTTTCAATCTTTAAACAAAGGTTCATTAGCACTCGGTTAAAATTATTTTATTGTGTAAGAGCAGAATAGTTCTTGATAATGTATAAAGGTTTTAATTTTCTTTAAATTATAAATAAATGATTTAATTTTATTCTGGAGAAAAGCCAAATAATATTTTGTTTAAATTTGATTTCTGAGAAAACAAATAAAGTCTTAAATACTTTATTATATGGTTAACCTTTTTGTACTATTCTTGTTATCTGGTTAATATACCTAATAGGTGTATCTTTTACCAGTTAATTTTTTCAAAAGTAATGTCAAACTTTAAAATCTCCAAAAAATTAAAAATTAAATGTCTTTCATTTTTAATTTTTTTTTCAGTTTTCTAACAAGTTTATCAGTTAGTTTTTAGGTAAACTGTTTACCACATTTTTGGTAAACTATTTACCACATTTTTGAGACGCAACCATTAGCCCAGTTCTCGCCTGACGTCTTGTTAAGATTTTATTTTATTGGATTAAAATAATGGTAACAGTGCCGAATAGGGTTTTCTGCCGTTTTTAAGATTTAAAAAAAAGTGATACTTACTGATTTTAGACCCTCTTCTAAATACAATACAAGTGGCGCTGATCCAAAATATCCCGTTTTTAATTAATTATAACTAAAGAAACTTCCAGGATCGGGATGTGAATAGGGATTCTGGGCAGGGTAAAATAAGTAAAATGAGTTAATATTCGTCAAAATCACGTCCGAAATTAAGTAAAAATCTTTTTTTTATGAATATTTTTGTTAAAAATGGAGAAATGTAACAGAAAATTAAAATGTTTGTTTTATAACCTCAAACTAGCAAACAAGGTTAATGAAACGTCATTTATTGAAAGTCAAATATGAAGAACATTTGGCAACATCAAAAATATGTCAAAGGGATATAAATTTTTTTAATTCCTTAAAAAGCCAATTTAAAAAAAAAGAGACTTGTCTAACAAGAACTAACCTGACCGTGACTTCGGTCACGTTGAATTTTATTTTAAAAATCCTCTACATATAGAACTCGGATGCGTAAAGTTGCCGATGTTGCCAAATGTTCAAATTAAAAGTGACAAACTTTCGAAAAATCTAAATTTTTATTTTTTTACAAAAATACTAAATTATTTATAACTGCGCCATTACACTATTATTAGGAACAAATAAGAGATAACATGTAAGCCAAAATTTTTTAAAAATCTTAAAATTGGCAGAAAACCCTATTCGGCATAATTACCAAAATAATTTTAACCGAGTGCTAATGAACCTTTGTTTATAGATTGAAACCTTTATATTGTAAGTAACTTAATATTAAATATTTCATTATTTTATTTCTTTTAAAGTAATCATAACTTTTATTATATTGTGTAAGAGCAAAATAGTTCTTTTTAATGTATAAAAGTTAAAATTTTCCTAAAATGTTAAATTAACTTTTTAATTTTATTCTGGAGAAAAGCCAAATAATATTTTGTTTAAATTTAATAAAAATAAAGCATAAAATACAATAAGAACGACCTAATACGGTATTTGTAACTATTATTATTGTTGGTAAATATATAAAAATCCTTAATTGCGACTCGTTATTATCTGGTTCCAAATTTTTGTACTATTTCGCACTAGTGCGGAAAAGTAGTGCGAAAAAAGTGACACTTTTAGAACTAAAATGGGTGTGGAAAAGTGAACTTTTTTGCACGCGAGTAGAAAAAATATTTAACTAGCTATCTCTTTTGATAGGTACTAAAATGTGACTTTTTATAAAATTACTCTTTTCCCATAGTGTATTATACACTGGAAACATTTTAGATTTTAGTTCTTGGTGTTTTGTCTCCTTTCGGTTCACGTCGAAAGACAACACAACCTCGAGCTACAATCTAGAACTTTGTTTCCTTGTATATTATATAATATTAAAATTAATGGATAAGTATACAGGATGTACAGATTCACATTTAACGTATTCTTTTGTATTTAACCTTGTAAACTAGTATATTTTTATATTGTTGAAATTAAAGTAGATATTTAAGATTAAAAATAAACCATGTAACAACAAAACTTTATTATAACAATATATGTAAGTTCCTTTAGCACTTTTTATGCCAAAAACATTTTTTAGTTTTAAATAGTAATAACAAAATACACTTGTTTGATATTCAACAACTTATTTATTTAAAAAAAAGCCATTGTTAACTAACATATTATTGACCTTTAAAAAATTTAGTGCACAAAAGCAAATAAAAATATTTTTTTACAATGAAAATTTGCTACCGTCATTTTCTTAAGGACAAAAAGCGCGTCATTTTTTAAAACATCCATAGCTACTACATTTGCATGTTTTTATTTTTTAAAGAAACAACATTCAAGTTTTATTATATTGGAAAATTAAAAAGAAAAGGAAATAAAAAAAAATAATAAAAATATACCGCATCACACATGAATGATTTAATGTTCTAAATTCTAACACAGTATACCTTTTTGTGTAAATCAGCAAGCCAGTAAACTCTCCTTTACTGGCTTGCTTATATGATACATGTAGGGTAGCCCAAAAAAGTTGCAACGATTTAGAAAAATTCAAAGTAGTGTAACTCATAAAAATTAAATTAAAGATATGCTCTGTATTGGTTAGTTCTGGTTCTTTTTTGGGTATATGCCAAAATTCTGTCTAGAAAAATGGGACTGACCCTGTTAAGCCCTAATTGACCTCTATGAACTGGCCGGTCGCCTAAAAAAATAAAGAAAAATCTCAAAAACCCAAAATTTCAACAACGTTGACAAGATAAACATAACATAAGGGATCAAAATAAATTTAAAATAGTTTTCTATTTTAAATTTTGACATACTGTATTCTTCTAATTATTACCTTTTGAGTATAGGTATGTTTACTTAAGTTTTAATATTTTGGCATAAGGAATCTGTGTTTTCTTTTGTATTATAAAAAAGCGGACACAATGTATACTATTCATTACTCAAACAGAGTTGGCTAAGGACACTTATTTAATATTTCGTGACACAAATGTGGCAGGGAAATTTGTCCGGGAGCAATATCGGAAAAACAAAAATTTTAGGTTGGCAGATTTTTTAATATGTTGTTCTCTCTCTTCTTTCGGGTAGATCCTTGACTGTCTGGCTGATGGTAGCGGCTGCGTTGGCGCCCAGCTGTGACCTTGACATTTGAAGCAGTCACTTTGACATTTAGAGCTGTTACTGGCATGTCACAAAATGCAGACCTTGGTCATGTATTTTTTTCCAAGTTTTATCAAAATATACCGAACGGTTTATAAGTTAGAAACTGTAACTGGAAAAACTGTACAATAAGCAATGATAAAAGTATCTTGCAATAAAAAAATATGTTTGGCTAACCTATCTAAAGACAAAAACTAAAATAGGGTTTCCTAAAATGTTTTTAAAACCTTGGATTATTACCTGTACAAGTAGGATGCGGACTAGTTAACACAACAACATATTAAAAAATCATCTGACTTAGGATTATTTTTTTTTCACGACCGTTAAAAAAATTCTGTATTTTTTAAAAATCGTTAACAAGAAGTTAAAATACTCCATTTTAGTAAACTACATAAAGTATTAAAAAAAGTAACATTTTTTAACACTTCAAAGCTTTTTTAACACTTTGGATTAGTGTTTTGTTTCAATGTCTACTACAATAAACAATTTATGCAATGTTAAACAGTTAACGCGATATCAATGGACCAAACAGTCAAGTTACCTTTGATTTCGTCATTATTTCTTTTGGTTCATGTTCAAAAATTATTGAAAATTAATAGTAATAATGAATTTGGACGACTAAGAAATTAAAAAGAATTTATACTGTGTTAGTATTATTTTTACAAAAGTAAGTACATACGATTTTCTAAAATTAAATAATAAATGCAGAGTAATGTAGAGGATATTTGTCTGTTAAAAAATAAGGTGGCTCTAATTTTTTGTTGCAAAAATTAAAATTAATAAGTTTAGATAAATGTATAAAATGTTATTTTGGTAAACTTTTATACGGTCGTAGAAAAATATATTATGTAACACATAAATAAAGTGTCTTTTTTTACTCATAGTTTGCCGCACTCACCTGACGGCTCGTGCTGTCAAACTTCCCAATCGTAAAAAAGTATCACTTTATGCACATGTTACATAAATTACTATTCTAAAACGTTGCTACCTCCTATTCTAAATCGACAGATGCAAATGTAAAACGAAACCCTAAAATCTTAAAGCTCAATAATAACATGTCGCTGCACAAAACAATAACTTCTCTTATAATTGTTAATTTTCTACTTACTTACCACATCATTATAAATTAAGGAAGTAAAATTTATATACAGCAGAGAGGATCCGATCTCGAAATTCAGTTTTATTGACTTAACAAAGTTTGCTTTAACTACGGCAAGAAGAAGTAGAGCTTTAAATCTGATAAGAATACAACTAGAACCGAATTACTGTTTTAGTTTTACTTAAGCTTAAAAGTTTCGGGCCGGCCGGCGAAAAGAAAACAAGAACTTATTTTTAAAGCTGTGCTGTCTGGTAGTTTTAAAGAATTTTTGCACCTAACAGCAGAAAAGTGAATTAATATTGGCTTAAAAATTCAATAGGTTTTGCTCGCGTCTTCGCACGCGTTTAATTCGGATTAAAACCATTCCCTTTTCCTATTCCGGGAATATTTTGGATGGTATTACACATATACTAAGTGACATAGAAACTGAACACCCAGTTTAAAATTTAGGGTTGCCAACCCTCCCGATTTGGGCGGAGTCTCCCGCTTTTCTGACATGTCTCCCGCCTCCCGACAAAATAGTAAAAACTCCCGCTTTTCAAACATTACCTACTACCAGATTAAAATTAAAAAAATTAAATAAAAAGTCACTATACTATGTAATAATTTATTATAAACAATCTGACAACAGCGCTTCCGGTAAATCACCGGCGCGGACATTAGAGACATTTTGCAATTCCGTTGTGGTTAACGTTATTCTGAGACTCAGTAACGCAAACATGATCCGTTATCGTTATTAACCATACCGGACTCCTTTAATTACAGATGAATACCGAAGAGCTTATCGTTATCGTTATTGTTAAACTGCGTAGTTGCCGGATTGTAGAAATTTTATTTTAAAAGGTTAAAATTTTATTGCCGTATTAATTAAAATATATTTATACAAAGGCTCTAATTAGCGAAAAACTATAGCAGTAATAAAAATCAAATAGTGTTAAAAAATTCAAAAGGACTTGCACTTTTACGGATATTCTAAATCGATAATCAATTTAGATGTTACAATCTGGCACACTTGCTTGTTATTCTACTACCAAACTTAACCTTACTTTTTGTGTTTTGCTTATACTGTATTGTTTGCATATATTTAAATATCAATTTATATCTTATGCAGAATAAAAGTAAATACTGATTTTTCGTTTACTTTAAAATCGGTGAACCACAGGCAAAAATAAGGTTATGTGTCGAAAGCGCAGACGCAAGATAAATTTCTTAAAAGAGGCTGCAAAATATCTGTCTTAAACTGCTGCCGTAATCGTTATGTTTAATAACGATAGCCATAAGGACGCCAAAAACGTCTGTTATTTTAAGAGGTGCAAAATGTCTCTATTAACACAGTGATCGGTTTCAAAAACGGAACCACGTGTTTATTAATTTAGCTTTAATACGCAGCGGCGCGGCGCTTGGTATTATTCCCGGCAGTGTTTGGTATTGTTCGCGGATATTGGAAAGTAATAAAATTTCTAAATTTACGGTGAAATGGCGAATGCGCAAGAAAAAAAAACCTTTTTTTTTTTAAACTCCATGACAATGACCTCCCGCTTTGGTTTTCTAAAAAATGGCAACCCTAAGTTTAAATGGTTTTATTTTAATGAAATTTAGTGAATTTATTTATCTTACTGTAAATAACAATTGATAAAATTTTCAGCCTTATCAGTTCCACATTCCGGTTTTTATACTGTTTTTTTTTAAATTTACTAACGATCTAAAAATGAATATTGCAGCCGCAGTAAAGATCCAAATTTGGCGGATTTTGGTTGTTGACATTCTTTACGATTGGTTACGATACCTAGAGTACGAAGACCTGTACGATTTCGTCAACTTAGTGAGTTTGATAGGGGTCGTATAATGAGACTTCGGGAAGCTGGACTTTCTTTTCGGGAAAGTGCAGTTAGAGTGCAAAGAAGTGTAGACACTGTGGTTAGGTGTTGTCAGGCATGGCTTCAAGAAGGCCGTACGTAAAGAGCAAGGGGTACTGGACGCCGCCGTAGAACAACAGACCGTGAAGATCGCCGCCTAAGATTATTGGCCTTAAGGGACCGTTTCTCCACTACCACGTCCATTGCAAATGAATGGTTTGCAGAACACGGAAGACCTATTGGCATGCGAAGTGTTTACCGGCAAATGAGAAGTTTTCGCCTGTTTTCATACCGGCCACACTGGGTCCTCCCTTTAACTCGAGAACACCGACGTAATCGCCTTGAGTGGTGCAGACAACGGTCACTCTGGGATCAGGAATGGAACAGTATTGTCTTTAGTGACGAGTCTCGATTTTGTTTAGGCATGCACGATGGTCGAGCCAGGGTTAGAAGGCGACGTGGTGAAAGGAGGAATCCACAGTTTTTTGTTGAAAGACATGTTCATCACACTGTTAAAGTTATGGTTTGAGGTGCTATTGCTTATGGCTCCAGGTTACCTTTAATCTTCATCAGAGGTAACATGAACGCGCAGCGTTATATCCAAGAAGTTCTAGAACCCCATCTTTTACCCTATCTTGACACTCTGGCAAATCCAACTTTTCAACAACATAATGCCCGACCACATGTTGCAAGAGTCACAATAGACTTCTTTCAACGTAATGATGTCACATTGTTACCATGGCCACCAAGATCTCCCGACTTATCACCAATTGAGCACGTGTGGAATATGATGGGTAAGAGATTGCTAAATTTGCAACTTCCTCCTCCAGACTCTAGAAGCACTTCGAGAGGAGTTGGTGGTTGCCTGGAATGAGATACCACAGGAGGACATTGACCACCTGATCAGAAGCATGCCTAGGCGCGTTGGAGAATGCGTAACACACCGGGGTGCATCCACACATTATTAAAAGTAAAAGGGCTTTAAACCAATGCAATCATTTTGAAATTTTTTTCATTTACTTATTATGCTTCATTAAGTACTTATACAAAATTTTATTAAAATAAAACCATTTAAACTGGGTGTTCGGATTTCTATGTCACTTAGTATATAAACATTTCTCTTGAATTACTCTATCTATAAAAAAACTGCATCAAAATCTGTTGCGTAGTTTTAAAGATATAAGCATATTATTATATATAGGGACAAGCAGCGGAAAGCGACTTTGTTTTATACTACCCATGTAGTAAAGTCTTTTTGTTGGTTTTGAAAGTAGGAGTATTTATGTGGTATCTTTTACACTATAGTTAAGACCAATGACCTTTTTTAAGACCATATTTATTTTATTCGCGATGCCGCCAAGTACAAAAAAAAATGATAAAGTAAACAAACCTTTTCGAAAGCACGTAGCCTCTGACAGAGCCTGATTACATATTTTTTAGATAAATAAATAAAAATATTGCAAAAACAAGTATCGCGTACTTAAAAAACATCATCTTATTTCGTCTCTGGAGTACCATAAAACCTGTAACGCGTAGCTTAGTGGTCGGGTTAAATATTTTGTTCTGCAATAAATCATTGTTCACAAAAGGGTTTATTTGCTTTATCATTTTTGTGTTCTTTGCGGCATCGCTTTCAGAATAAATATGGGTCTAACTATATCAGAAATGCTTCTTTTTATCAGTTACCTTGGTAGCGCAGTATATAGAATCTTTGATCTTTAACCCAGAAGGTCCAAGCTTAATCCCCAGATAGGTAGTATTTATTTAAAAATGAAGTCCGTAGTTGCACTACCGCGTTGTTTCAGGGGTGCTGTAAAACGGAAAAACTGCATGTTTCAGTGCTTGGACTATGGTGACAGACCAGGAAAAAAAAAGGGTTTAATATTTAATAACCCCACACTCACGCTACTTTAGTACTTCGGCATAAGTCTTCGTGGGCTATCCCAAAGATAAAAACTTTATGACAAACCACAAAGGCTTGTATCAAGCTTGGGTACTAAATACCATGTGTGGCATGTCTCCATGCAGCTATTGTACTTTAGAGCATCACTTTAAACAACGCAAGTAGTCATTGCGGCGGTCTGTTCAAGCCCCATTTCTTTCACCTCCCACTTCCAGATAACTTAACCCCATTTTTATGTTCGGGCAATCCACAAAAGTCTAAAGCCTAAGATTAAGGTACCGTGGGTGTCTTTAGCAAGTTAAGAGGGAGTTTGTTAACACGGGACTTAAAAACTTGAAGATTTTGAGGAAAAGGGAAAACCTCCTGGAATCTCTAGGAATAAAAGAAACGAAAAAGTTCGAGGCCCCTACAGTTGGATCCCCTAGGGATGCATACGTGTGTTTTATTTTTGCACCAATTTTTTTTCGGAGTGACTTTGGAGCTTATTTTCTCAGTAACTTTAGATACAAAGGTTGTTTAATAGTTCTCTTAAGGCCAATTGGTAAATGTTGGCAAATTGGTCTTAAAAATGATAAGAAAATGTGTTAAAGTATAAATATTTTAACATAAATACATAATTGGTTTGAAATGTTAAAGTTAGGCACATAAATAATTACTGTATTTCTTAAAGCATAAAAAAGTTAAATTTAGGCAAAAAGAAATAATAAAACAATCACGACAATTCATGTATTCGTGAAATTATTTTGTGAATTCTACCAGTTACTCTATTCATAGCGATGTTTGTTTGTACAAATAATAACAATTATTTACCAGAAACTGGCAATTCAATTTAATTTAAAACTTTTCTCGTTTTCGCTTTAATTAAAACAAACTTTGTTAAGTCAATAGTACTAATTTTCACATAAAGATGTCTCTAAACAGGTAATTTATATTTACTAAATTTATAATGAACTTGCTAATGGGTGGGTAAAACTTGTTTCGTTTTAAGCAGCTAAAATTTAAGTTATATTATTGTTGTTTAAATTTAAACATCAACAATATACTTTATTAATTTAATACGTAAAATATACAAGAGATAACAAAGGGTAGTGTTTCGGTAAAGCATTATTATTATCATAAAAACTAACAATATTCCAAGATATTTTAGCTTATTTGTAAAATCATTTTGGTTCTTTTTTTTGGTTTGGTACAGTTTAGGTTCAAAAGATTATGGAAAGGGGGAACTAGGTGTCACATTACATACATTCTAGGGATTTAGAAAGAAACATTTAAGTTTGGGACCTCTTTATGGACACTACGTATTGCTATATTATATTAATAATATATCAGATTAGCTATTTTAAAGGTATATTTTCCAGTAATGCAATAACAAAACAAGGACTATTAGTCACCCATTCCAAAATGTTTATATGCCGGTATTCGCATTCGACTGTCTCTTTTCTACACATTGTCTATTTGTATAATCAAAAATAACCTAGCTGATTCCAGGCGCGGCAAGTTTTAAAATTTTATATGGGTGCCGTGTGTCAAAAACTCTTTTAAGACCAAAATAAAAAGGCACTTACTTACATACATTTTACCTACTCCATTTCTTTCAGCAAAAAATTTTAAACAGTTTTGAAAGACATACCCAAAAATATCAAAACTATTGTTTTCTCCAATGGGTGCATTTTGCACTTTCTTGTTAATAAAACATTATTTCATAGGTAAATGTTACAGAGAGAATTTTATGTAAAAATTTAAACTTAAACCGTTAAAGAAAACAAAATTATCTTGTCAACTTTTTTTTATATAAATATTTGACCCGACAAAGCAAATTTTACAAAAATCTTTAATATAGTTCAATTTTCTTTTAAATTTCGCTTTTTTTTGTCCAGTAATTAAGTTTTAATGTTTTATGCAAAAAAATATATTTTTTTTTACTTTAGTTCTTCAAATTCAAATTATGACATAAAATTCAATGATCTACAACATTTAAACATACAGTTTTGTTTTATTTGAAAAAATAAAAGTACTTTACTCTTTGATATGTCATATTTTTACTTATAACATGCCCTGCATAATCCCAGTCGGAGTAAAATTTTGTATATCTTAGTTTTAGACCATTTAACCAGTTTTTCCCAAATACCGATTTAAAATTTTAAAATTTTTGGTACATTTGTCCTCTTGTAACACCTATCTTGGGACACACTGTGCCTACTTGGTGGTTTGGCTAATTGCCTTGAAAAAATATACATACAAAGTAAATGGTGCTTTAAAATGTAGAATGACTTTTTTCGGACGGAACATAATTTTCTTTTAGAGGCATTTAATTAAACAAGTATTTCTGGCGCCTTAATTTAATAATTTTAAATTAAGGTTCTGTGAGAGATATCTGTTTCGCGCTACAAGTTTAATGTTTAGAGCCTGGATTGGGAAGCTAAATCTTGGAGTAAAGGGTAAAGACTATATTGTCAGCAAAACTATAAATGGGACTGATTAAAACAGAGTACCTTATAGAGTAAGCTTAATCTTATAGAGTTGTTTATATTGGAACAAATCGTCGGTTTAAAGGTAAGAGTCGCTAAGTATATTTAGTTAAAAACAAGGCCGTATTAACTGTTTCAGGCGCCCTAGGCTAGAATTCCCGGAGCGCCTATTTTCTACTATAAATTTTTTGAAGAGCAAAAAAAGAAGGTTATTTTTACGCCTATTTCATTCCAAAGCACCTTATTCACAAAGAAATTAGTCACCAAAAATCCCCACTCAACCTACACTTTTTAAAACCTCCCCTGTCTAATGCCTATTACTCCCCTGTCTGGAGCCTATATATTTTTTTTTGGCGCCCTAGGCTGTAGCCTAGTCAGCCTAATGGATAATACGGCCCTGGTTAAAAACTTGGTTAAACGTTTTAACTTATTTGTAGAAATAGTATTTAAGTTAGATTTAATTAAATTTAAAATATTATACATAAAAAAGCTTATCTTTTTTTATCAAAAATTTTATTTATTTTTCTTTTTTTTCTTTGGACAAACCACGAAGGCTAAAAGCCTAAATACTAACGTACCGTGGGTGTCTTAACGAGGAAAGAGGGAGTTTGTTGACACGGGACTTAAATACTTGAAGATTTGGGAGGGAAGGAAAGACCTCCGCGGGCAGTAGGTTCCACAATCTAGAAACTCTAGGGATAAAAGAACGAACAAAGTGGGAAGTTCGGGGCCTGTCCAGTTGGACTGTATAGAGATGCATACGCGCGAAACCACGAGTTTCACTGTGGGGAACCGTAAGTGGAGGAACTATACTGGACAATTCTTCAGAGCAGAAGCCATGGAAGTACCTATAAAAAAGCGATAAATCCCCCACAGCCCGACGATGGGCAAGAGAGGGAAGCCTTTCTGTAAGTGAAGGATCATTAATGAGACGAATAGCTCTTCTTTGAATAGAATCAAGAATGCTTAGGGTTGTGGGGGATGCCATGCTCCAGATATGAGAACAATATTCCAAGGGAAGACAGATTTGGGACACATATAAAGTGTATAAATTAGAAGGGGAGAAATACTTTTGGCTCGAAAGAGCCAAGCTTTTTGAGGCTGCCGTGGCTATAGATACAATGTGTTTATGCCAGTTAAGGTTACTTTCAAATGTGACGCCAACAAGATTAAAGGTGTCTTTGCTCTGTAAAACTTGGCCGCTCATAAGTAGAGGATGAGTATTTGATGACTCTTTTCGCGACAAGGAACATGATTGTGTTTTGGATAAATTAAAATGAACGAGATTTTTGGCGCCCCAATCCAATATTAAATTAAGATCCTGCGAAAGAGATATCTACATCGCTCTGCGTTTGTTTTCCAAGTCAGGTTTAGTGATGGGTTTGGGAACCTGAAAACTGGAGTGAAGGGTACTATCGTCGGCGAAACTATGAATGGAATTAGTTGTGGACGAGAGAAGGTCGTTGATGTGAAGAAGGAACAATGTTGGTGCCAGAACTGAGCCCTGAGGGAGTCCAGCATTTACTTGGTGAAAGCTTGAAGAATGGCCGTCCACAATAACTGATATACGATGATCAGATAGATAACTAACTACATATCAAATTGTTGTAATTCCCTTCACCATAAAATATCACTTAGTGAGTTTTACCTTTAATTCGACGATATTTTTACTCTATCTCTTATGCTCAAAATTTGCCGCTTTCTACCAAGGAAAATATTTAATAATGGCATCAAAACACTTAAATGTCTTACCTTTTTAAGATCTTTATTGGGTTCTCCGTCATCAGCTTTTCTCTTTTCTGTGCCCGTCAGTTTGCTTTTGTCCTTTTCACTGCCGCATAACTGAAACAAATGTTTATAAATTATTTAACGAAACATTGAAAGGGTTTAATTTTAAATAAGCTACGATTAAATGTAATTATATTTTTAGAAGCGGGGAAACGATGCGACTGTTTCTAATTTAGTCTCCGTAATATTTCTATTTGATTTATAAATTATAATAAAAAGAAGAACTTTACCTCTGGGAAGTAGCTAAAAGAAAATATAATGTCTCTTATTTCAAAATAAATTTTAAAAATATAGAAGGAACAGTTTAAAAATGTAAATTCGGTGCTCTTTGATAAGAAAAAAAATCACAAAAAAGTTTAAAGCAAATAAATCGGCATGCTTGTCTTCGCGGCCGCCTTTGCTATATTTTTTTATGATATGCCGGTTGATGCAGCTGGTCATCGCACTATGGGATAGAAATTCATTTTTTGGTCAAAATTCTGAAACTTACCAATCTAACTTAAAATGGGGTGCTTTTTACTGAAAAAATATTATAAATTATTACAAATGCTTTTGGAAACCTAAAACTTATTATATATGTTATAAATTTACATCCCCTTAACATTATTATTTTTTATTGTACAAAATAAACTAAAATGTTAGCTTGTTTGGTTAATTCGGTAGTATTCTAATCAGTAATCCGATGATTATTATCTCATATGATATACAGGGTACGACAATAGGTACGATTTTTTAAAATGGAATACCCTGAATATTATATCACCACCAAAAAAATCTTTTAAAATACTTTAAAAAATACTGCATCTAATGTGTCTATCTCAATTAGTTTCGGAAAGGTGACCATCCAAATCTGAAAAATAATTTTAAATTATTCTTAGAAGCGTAATAGAGATACAGCAGCTTCCCAACTTTTTTATTTTTTAACGTATAAAATAAATAAAAAACACTGTTTTGTTGAGTAGATTCTGTAGAATCCGTATCTTTCATCAGAATGCTTTTATCTTTTAGGATATACAGTGTAGGACAAAACATATTAAATTTTAAAATGGAAAACCTTGTAAATTATAAAAAATCTTGTATCTGTCCTTACACTCAGAGGTAGCAAAAAGTAGAAAGGCAATTGTAAGTACAAAAACTAATAAAGAAAGAGGTAAAAAATCTTTGACAAAAGTAGCGAGACTTCACGAAGCTGCATCGGAAACACAACAATAGCTCTTATTATTTAAACTCTTTTACTTTTCTTAATAAACAAGGCTAATATTAAACTAAGTAGATTAAATGTTATATATTTTATGTTTACTTAAAATACATTTTCAAGTTTCTTATTACCCCAATAGAAGTCATATCCTTTTATAATTTTGCGTACATGTAGTTTGGAGTATCTACTTTGAAATACACAGCATGAGCCATTAAAATTTCAAAGTTGCTTTTTGGCCAAAATAATGGATTTCTATCCCATAGTGTATCGACGCGTCGCTGTAATGATAGCGGCCTTTTTTATGTTTTTTGTATTATTGTCAAAGGGTACCGAATTTGCGCTTTTAAAATGTTCTTACTATACATCTAAAAGTTTTAGATTATACTAAGCTTTAGAACTTTACACTCCTTACAAAATTATCGCATATGCTTGATTTTTTTCGTAAACCTAAATACCAAAATGCCCAAGTTTAAATGACCATACAGGGTTTGTAGAAAAACCGGAACGGTGGATTATCTCAGCAACTGTTTAACATAAATAAACCAAATTTTGTGTAAAAGGGTAACTAAACTTGAAGAACTAAAATTATATTTCCAAGGTTGCCAAGTTTATAGCTTTCCCTCTAGGTTGGGAAATTTTGAATTTTAAATGGAAACCCAATTTTTATTATTAGAGACATTTTGCACCTCTTAAAATAACAGACGTTTTTTGGCCTCCTTATGGTTATCGTTATTAAACATAGCGATTCCGGCAGCAGTTTTAGACAGAGATTTTGCAACCTCTTTTAAGAAATTTATTTTGCGTCTGCGCTTTCGACACATAACCTTATTTTTCTCTATGGTTTACAGATTTTAAAGTTAACGAAAAATCAGTATTTACTTTTATTCTTCATAAGATATAAATTGATATTTAAATATATGCAAACACTTCTGTTGATTTCGTTTTTTAAGTAGATGCAAACAATACAGTATAAGCAAAACACAAAAAGTAAGGTTAGGTTTGGTAGTAGAATAAAAAGCAAGTGTGCCAGATTGTAACATCCAAATTAATTACTGATTTAGAATATCCGTAAAAGTGCAAGTCCGTTTTAATTTTTAACACTATTTGATTTTTATTACTGCTATAGATTTTTCACTAATTAGAGCCTATGTATAAATGATATATTAATTAAATACGACATTTAAAATTTTAACCTTTTAAATAATTGATATTAAAATTTCTCCAATTCGGCAACCACGCAGTTTAACAATAACGATAACGATAACGATAAGCTCTTCGGTATTCATCCGTAATTAAAGGAGTCCGTTATGGTTAATAACGATAACGAATCATGTTTGCGTTACTGCGCAGTCTCAGAATAACGTTAATCATAACGAAATTGCAAAATAACGGGTGCAAAATGTCTCTATTGTAATCATTTGCTCGTATTAACTCTATTATGACCTAGTATTATCGTTTTTACTCCTGTCAATTTCGAAGATATGGCATCAAGCTTAAATACAGAAACGACCAGGTAAGGTCAATTATCTCAAAAACAATTCAAATGAAATTCGTCAAAATTAGTACAGGGGATAACTGGATATTTTAAATTCAGGAATTGCATTTTCGATGTTTGACAATTAATTTTTTTATTTCCTTTCTTTGACTTTTTTAAGGGTCTTAAAAACATCACAAAACTGCTTATCATGGATTTAGAAGGTCCAGTTTCACCCTGTACTAATTTTGACAAATATTTGTTGAATCGTTTTTCAGATAATTGACCATGCCTAGCTGTTTTTCTTTTAATTTCGAAAATGGCATGATGCTATATCTCCGAAATTGACAGGAGTAAAAACGATAATCGGGTTATAATAAAGTTAATAAAAGCAATTGATTACGATTATAAAAAATGGGGTAAAACAGTCCAAGATATTGATTAAAATAGAGTATACTTTTTTTGTACAAAAATTATAAAGGATTTAAACGGTCAAAGCAAAATGTCGGATTTGTCACCTGTGTTAAAAATGCATACATTACATGAAAAAAACAAAAATCGTCACCCTGTTTAATTCCGCCTTATTAAATAGCCGTTTACCTATAGAAAGAAGCATTACAGTAGGCATGGCGGTACTCTGGCAACCCCCCCACTCCTTCCACTTTGGCTCCTCCCTCTTTGACCCCCACCCCACCCTAGACTCCTCCCACTTGGCTCCTCTCTAACCAATGGGATAGCTCGGACTGTCAACTCTACGAGGATATTTAGTTGCCCAAATATCATTGGTACTGTGGCAAGAGTTCCAAAGGTATAATTGAAATAGGTTTTTTATACCAAATTTGAAGGTCAAATTCTCCCCAACGCAACGAAGCGCGATTAAACTTTTTTTATGTGCAGTTCTGACATTATTTGGACTCACTTTATCATCCCTATCATTTTTAACCTCTCCTTTCCGGCCAGCCTGTATATAGAATTTTTTTGCTACTAACAATAACTTTCTACTTCTAGTTATTAATTAAGTTAAAATTACAAAACTGTTCTTATTATTTACCAAGGGTGAGAAATAGTTATTCTTGTTAGGAAATGGAGTAAAAAATAGCATATTCTGAGGTTAGCAGTGAAAAACAATATTTTTTATAATTTTTAACAAACCAAACTGAGGTGTTTAGGATATAATTTAAAAAAGGGTTTTTCTTTTATTTTTCATTGTAGAATCACTCCTAAAAATGTTTTGGTAGAGTTACTGGGCTCCCTGTATAGGTGTTATTTGATAAAAAATTTTATGTGTTTGTTAAAGGTATTTTAATAATATAAATAATGCATGTAATATATTTAATGACTATCAGAGATTTTGTTTTTTTTTTTAAATTTCTATATCGACACTGCATTAAAAGATATTTTTAAATATGCACTGAAAAAAAAGATATCTTAAAACAAAAGCCTTAGATTTAATTTGAGAGAATTGTGACTTTCATATGTGTTAAAAGAAATAGGATCTCAAACAGAAAAAATATGTTTTCAGCTTTGCGTACTAAATTCAAAAGAAGGCGCTTTTGTAATGAAAATAACCTTATTTTATTTAGTGACCCCAATGGGTCTACATTAAAGAACGATGTATTCCGTTAAAAACATCGAGCGCTTTCCCACTGAGAGATTCTTTCTTTAAGACAAGTTAGTAAATACCACAGACTGAAATAAAATTTAATTCAATTCAGATAATTATATTAAATAAACAACTAGTTCTCTTTTGGATAGTTAAGAGAGGAATTCCGGCTTATCATGTCATTCACCGAGACCTCTCTTCTCCATCAATGATGCGTTTTGCCGAACCTCATAGGACTTATCAAACTGGTTGTCCCGGGTCCAAGTTGAATAATACGAATAACAAGTTTATCTTATAAAAAAAAACTTTTGTTGTTCGACGGTAGGGATATAATCGTACCGGTGAATCCGCATAATTTAGTGAATACTTATATTAAAGAAATAGGTTCTTTGACATAAAGGTTAAAGATTTTGGTATAGGTTCTTAAAATAGGAACCTATTATTTTAAAGAAAATTCATTAATATTTTGATAGAAACATTTAATATTTCTTTTGTTTAAAATCTTAAAACTTATATTTAAGATATTAAAGAGCTTAAATCATAAATCTTTAGGTTCTTATTTCTTGATTCTGATATTCTTAAAATAATACTAAGGATATTTTAATTTAATTTTCTCCCAGTTTAAGAACCACTATTACTTTAAAGTAAAAAAATAAATCTTGGTTTAAAAAGCACAACTATTCAAAAAGAATGCATATTTTTAAAACCTTGTATTTGCTTAAAACAAGACATTTTTTTTCTGTGTGTGACGATAACATTTTAGGAGATGTTTCGTCACCCAATTTAAATGAAGTTCTCTCAAAAACCACATCAGCAAATTTTATAAACGAGTAAGCATCGGAAAGAGAAATTCATAATAGTCTCTAAAATGCGGTATTATTTGAACCCCAATCCCTATTAAAGATTTATGGGCTGGATCCACTTCCACGTTAAGGGTCTTTAAGGGTAAAAATATTTCCCTTCGTAATAAAAATTTACAGGTGTGAGAGACTACAAATTTTCATTAATCTGCTTTATAAAAAAATATCACAGGTAGATTGTTAATATTTTATATTAGTCCCTGGATTAAACAAAATAATATTTGGCTTTTCTATAAAAATAAAAAAAGTTTATTTTTATTTATTTTTATTTTATTTTTATTTAAACGTTTTTATTGGTTTCCCAAATGGCCCTTGACCGAGAGTCCTTCAGCCATGGTAAATTTTACAATTTTTGTTTAAATTACAATAATTATTTGCTAAACTTATAACATATATACAAAATATAATCCTGTTTGACACAAAAAAAAAAATATATTCTACTGTTAAGGTAACGCTTAGACTAAAATTATTTAACAGTAATTAAAAATATTAAAATATAAGGAACTAATTAACATTATGCAGATTGACAATTTTTTCAAATATAGTTTCTATAGGGAATCTATATCTTGTAGGCCTGTTTTCCCTAGTTCTGCAAAGAGGTTCCATTTTTTCGATATTGTGTGTTTTCTTTGCAAATTTTGTGTTAAGTAATTGTATTCTGTCATGTATTGGTTGTATGTGTGTTTTTTGATACAGAAGCTCATTACTTGGATTGTGTAAATTATTCTGTGGGTGTCTCATTTTGGTTATGGTTCGTATAGAGGAAGTTTCTGCAACTGATATGTTTTTGACTGCTGGCCCTCTAAGATTTAAAAATAGTGTGTGTCCATATTCCAAGATTGGTCTACATATTGATTTGTATATTTTTGTCGCTGTTCTTATGGTTATTCCTTCATTCTTGTAAGTTAGAGCTCGAAAGTATTTAGCTCGACCAATTGTTTTACTTTTAATAGTTTTGGTATGTTGGTTAAAGTTTAGCTTGGCATCTAACTCTATGCCGAGATATTTTGCAGTTGGTTTTGGTCTGATCGGTTGGTTAAAGACGCGAATTTGAGGTGAATTAGGTTTGAGAGAGTGGTTAAACAGAATAAACTGTGATTTAAGTGGATTGGGAATCAGGCGCCATTTCTTAAACCATTTTTCTACATCATCTGTCAATAACTGAAGGTCATTTGCGGCTGTGGAGCTTGTTTTTGCATGGGTTACCAAAGCTGTGTCATCTGCGAATTGGAGGACATATTTGCTTTTATTTATCCCTTCGATGGATTCCGTTATGTCATAGCAGTAAATATTATAGAGGAGAGGTGATAACGGTGAGCCTTGGGGACACCTCCTTATTTATTTATTCTGATAAAAAGCCAAATATTATTTTGTTTAAAACGTAATCTCCCAAAAACAGATTTACTTTAAAATTAGTCCCTGGGCCAGTAATAAAATGGACTTCATGATAAAAACACTTTTTAGGGGTTCCTTTTGACGCGCCTACCACCATACCGCCATATATGGAAGCGGCGCTTTAACCAAGCCTGTTAATGTCAAATGTTTGGTGTCGGACTGGGCAAACGAGTCACTGTTTTTTCGGACTAGTTTACCACAATGTTTTTTATGCAATTTTTAAAAGTTGTGCCCAAAGTGATAAGGATTACAGTCACGAAACCATAAGGCTCAAACACATGTCTCGGGTATCGGACTAAGTGGGTTTCGTAAGCGCCTTTACACACTAAGCCGGTTTTGACGGACAGGTAGATAAAAAATTATACGCAGCCTTTGAGTTTGCCGACTTTCCCCGTTCTCTGCGTATGAAAGGTTTCATTTGACTCCATACACTTCGATAGCGTTGGTCTGTCGCCCGCATTTCCGTCTTTCGCTAATATGAAAACGCAACCCTTACGATTTTTGGCACAATGTTTAAAAATTGCATGTAAAACATTGTGATAAACTTGTCCGACATAAAAGTGCAAATTCAAGATTCGCTTACTAAAATTTTTTGAACCTTGCCAGGAAGGTTTGTCCGATGGGTTTCTTTAAAAGTTAACTTCTCCTTAGGCGCATCTTGTATGATGTTATCAATTGCAAAACTGTATTAGTTTAATTTTAACATTTTCCAGATAATTTGGGATATTATTTTTTATAATTTAATTTTATTTTACGGAAAAAATAATAATTATACTTTTAATTAAAATAATATAAACTTTTTGAGGAAACTTTCGTCGGGTCATTAATTTTCCTTGAAATTACACTTTCAGCAAATTGTTTCCATTTACCGCCGATATAATTTTCCTTTCTTAATAATTAAAATCAGAGAAGGAATCTTATTGGTCTAATTTAGCCGAAGATTTGACTCCGTTTCGCCAAATTGAAGCCAATTTAAACTTCCAAATCATCCTATTTCTGAATATACCCAAATGGGAATTCCAGGAATTTTAAATAAAAACAACATTTAAAAAATTGAAAATACTTTAGTTCTTCTTGAAAAGATGAAAGGTAGAAAAAATCAAATATTATTTGCTACAACTCAATTAGTACGGTAAAGGTAAGCTAGTAATGGTAAATTTTTGGTCATCAGCTTGGACGCTCGCTTCGTGGAATTTATGAAGCGGGTATCCATCGAGTGTAGAAGGAACAGTTTAAAAATGTAAATTCGGTGCTCTTTGATAAGACAAAAAATCACAAAAAAAGTTTAAAGTAAATAAATCGGCATGCTTGTCTTCGCGGCCGCGTTTGCTATATTTCTTTTATGATATGCCGGTTGATGCAGCTGGTCATCGCACTATGGGATAGAAATTAATTTTTTGGTCAAAATTCTGAAACTTACCAATCTAACTTAAAATGAGGTGCTTTTTACTGGAAAAAATATTATAACTTATTACAAATGCTTTTTGAAAACCTAAAACTTATTATGTTATTATAAATTTACACCCCACTTAACATTATTATTTTTTATTGTACAAAATAAATTACAATGTTAATTCGATAGTATTCTAATTAGTAATCCGATGATTATTATCTCATATGATATACAGGGTTACGACAATATGTATGATTTTTTAAATGGAATACCCTGAATATTATATCACCACCGAAAAAATCTTTAAAATGCATTAAAAAAATACTACATTTTCGGTTCGGAAATATGACCATCCAAATCTGAAAAATAATTTTAAATTATTCTTCGAAGCGTAATAGAGATACATCTTCCCAACTTTTTTATTTTTTAACATATAAAATAAATAAAAACACTGTTTTGTTGGGTAGATTCTGTAGAATCCATATCATCAGAATGCTTTTATCTTTTTAGGATATACAGTGTAGGACAAAACGTATTAAATTTTAAAATGGAAAACCTTGTAAATTATAAAAAATCTTGTATCTGTCCTTACACTCAGAAGTAGCAAAAAGTAGGAAACACAACAATATCTCTTATTATTTAAACTCTTTTACTTTTTTTAGTAAACAAGGCTAATAATAAACTAAGTAGATAAAATGTTGTATATTTATGTTTACTTCAAATACATTTTCAAGTTTCCTATTACCCCAATAGAAGTCGTCATATCCTTTTATAATTTTGCGTACATGTAGTTTAGAGTGTTTACTTTGAAATACACAGCATGAGCCATTAAAATTTCAAAGTTGCTTTTTGGCCAAAATTTTGGATTTCTATCCCATAGTGTATCGGCGCGTCGCTATGAAGGATAGCGGCGCCTTTGTATAAAATAGTCCGATTGCAGGCGGCCTTTTTATGTTTTTATATTATTTTCAAAGGGTACCGAATTTGCGCTTTTAAAATGTTCTTACTGTAAACAGTACGTATAATTTGCCGCTTTATAAATTCAGCCAAGCCAGCGTCCAAACTGATGACAAAAATTTAGAATTGTTCTGGAAGTCTATAGTGAAACTACAAATTATCTTTGCTAGTATTAAAGTTAAATTTAACATAAAATTTGAAATATACTCGTGGTGTGCCCCAGAATAGGTGGTGTTACAAGAGGACAAATAAATAAATATTTTTGGAACTGGAAAACTAAGAAATACAAAATTATACTCCGATTAGTAATATACAGGGGCGAGTTATAACTAAAATATTGAAAAATGATCAAGAGTAAAGTACTTTAAGTTTAAAAATAGAACAAAATTTTATGGGCAAATGTTATGGAGACTTAAATTTTATGTCAAAATTTGAAGATAAAGCATTAAAGCAATTTGAACATGTAAATCAATAAATTTTGTTTAGGGATACTTTTTTACTTTTCTTAAGACTCCACGCTAAGTTAATATACAGGGTGTTCATTTAAAAACTTTCCATCCAAGTTATCTTCGAAACGAGACAGATTTGGGAAAATCGCCGAAATACGTCAAGATATTTATTGAGGGGGAACGTTTTACAAAAATTGGACGGCGCCCCTTTAACCCCTTAATCACACAGAGCACCACCCCAAAATTCTTAAAGTGAGAAGGCGGGTCAGTGATACATCATTTTAAAGCTCCTGACGAGTACTTTATAACCCTAGAATATGAAGTCAATATCTTTACCTATTACAAAATGGCGGTACTTTAAAAATTACCTAAATACCTGATTTGGATGGTCATATTTCCGAAACTAATAAAGTTAGATGTACTTAATGTTGTATTTTCTTAAAGCTCATTTAAAGATCTTTTTAATGGTAAAATAATATACAGGGTTCTTAAATTAAAAATGTACTTTTCTTCTACCCTGTATATTACTACCAGTATCACCATTAAAAAGACCTTTAAAAGAGCTTTAAGAAAACACCACATTAGGTACAACTTTATTAGTTTCTGGAAATATGGCCATCCAAATCAGGTATTCAGGTAATTTTAAAGTACCGCCATTTTGTAATAGGTGAAGATATTGACTTCATATTCTAGGGTTATAAAGTACTCGTCAAGAGCTTTAAAATGATGTATCACTGGACCCGCCTTCTTATTTAAGAATTTTGGGGTGGTGGCCCTGGTGGTTAAGGGGTTAAAGGGGCGCCGTCCAATTTTTGTAAAAACGTTCCCCCTCAATAAATATCTTGACGTGTTTCGGCGATTTTCTCAAATCTGTCTCGTCTCGAAGATAACTTGAGTGGAAAGTTTTTAAATGAACACCCTGTATATAAGTCTTAATAACGTTAAAAATTAATAAAAATGGTATTATAGTTTTGCAAACAAATTATTCAAGATGTGCCATACTTAAAACTTTATGTTTTAACTCATAACTTTAAGTACTGGCAGTAAAATTTTTACTTATATCAATAGTTATTAATATAATTAAAATTTAAATAGGTAATAATATTTTATTATGGATCAAAGGCAAGGTAATAACTTTATTAACTATAAAGAAGATTAAAAATAAATCATAAGATTTAATTTAATATTTGTCGTTTAGAACTCTGTTTAACATTTAACGACTACTTTAATTTTTTTATATAATTTTTCTTAAGTATGTGTAGGTACAGTTAAGTACATATTTATTTCATTCATGAAAGCGATGCCGCCAAGTACACAAAAAATGATAATGTAAACAAACCTTTTCGAAAGCACGTAGCCTCTGACAGAACCTGATTACATATTTTTAGATAAATAAATAAAAATATTGCGAAAACACGTATCACGTACTTAAAAACATCCTCTTATTTCGTCTCTGGCGTGCCATAAAACCTGTAACGCGTGGCGTAGTCGTCGGGTTGAATATTTTTGCTGCAATAAATCATTGTTCACAAAAGGGTTTATTTGCTTTATAATTTTTGTGTACTTGTGGCATCGCTTTCAGAATGAAATAAATATGGACTTAACTATATCTTATATCCTAACGAAGAATGAATCATACCGGGTGTCTCTAAAAGGTCTGTCCAAAATGCTACTACAAATTCCTTTGATCAAAATACGACGATTTAACCCAATTTACCTATCGACAGATTGCTTGTTTAAAATGCACAAAAAAGGTAACATTTTTCAGTAACAAAAAATAGTCCAAAGGATATCGGGTATTTTAATTTATTTAATAACGTCGAGTTTTAATTAATTATCTATTTTAAAAAAATCTTGTTTAGTTATTAACCTTAGGTTAATTTCTTTTTTATCTTTGGACAATCCACGAAGGCTGAAAACCTAAATACTAACGTACCGTGGGTGTCTTAAGCATCTTACCTTGCTTAAGACACCCACGGAAAGTTTGTTAACACGGGACTTAAAAACTTGAAGATTTGGGGGAGAAGGAAAGACCTCCGCTGGCAGTAGGTTCCACAGTCTAGAAATTCTGGGGGTAAAAGAACGAACGAAATGGGAAGTTCGAGGCCTGTCCAATTGGACCGTATAGGGATGCATACGTGCGGCACCACGAGTTTCTCTGTTGGGAGCTGCAAGAGGAGGGACTATACTGGATAATTCGTCGGAGCAGAAGCCGTAAAACTATCTATAAAAGAGCGATAGATCTCCCACAGCTCGACGATGGGCAAGAGAAGGAAGTCTTTAAGTAAGTAAAGGATCAATAATAAGACGAACAGGTCTTCTTTGAATGGCATCAAGAATGCTGAGGGTTGTAGGTGATGCCATTTCCCAAACATGAGACAATATTCCAGAGAGGGTCGAATTTGGGACACATACAAAGTGTATAAATTGGAAGGAGAAAAATACTTTTTGGCTCAGAAAATAAATCCAAGCTTTTTGAAGCCGCGGTGGCTATAGATACACTGTGCAGTTAAGGTTATTCTCCAATGTGACGCCCACAAGGTTAAATGTGCCCCCGCTCTGCAAAACCTGGCCACTCATAAGCAAAGGATGAGTGTTTGATGATTTTTTCGCGACAAGGAACATGATTGTGTTTTGGATGCATTAAATTGAACGAGATTTTTGGCGCCCCAATTCAATATCAAATTGAGATCCTGTGAAAGAGATATCTGCATCGCCCTGCGTTTGCTTTCCAAGTCAGGTAGAGAGATTGGTTTGGGTACCTAAAAAGTGGAATGAAGGGTACTATCGTCAGCATAATTATGAATAGGATTGGTTGTAGAAGAAAGAAAGTCGTTGATGTAAAGAAGAAACAAAGTTGGTGCTAGTACTAAACCCTGAGGCACTCCAGCAATAATTTCTTGAAAGCTGAGAGTAGCCATCAACAATGACTGATATACGTCGATTAGAAAGATAACTGGAGAGCCAAGAGCAGAGTTTAGTTGGAAGACCGTAGAAGGAAAGTTTATTGAGAAGTGCGTCATGCCAGACCTGGTCGAAAGCTTTAGATATATCAAGAGCAACGATCTGGGAGTCACCTAGAAACTCAAGAGACTTGTTCCAGTTGTGTGAAACGAAGGAAAGAAGATCTCTTGTGACGAAATCCGTATTGCCTGTCATGTAAAATTTTATGTTTTTCTAAATACCTAAGAATTTGCGAGTTAATGGATTTCTGCATGGAATTTACCTTTTTAATTTTTAAGCTTTAATATTTATGCCTTATCTACAGACTGTTCACAGATGGGATTTAAAAAAGTCAAATGCATAAAAAATAATATTTGGAAAAAAGTCATACTTGATAAAAAATTTTGATTGTAAAAATATGCTTTACAAAGAAAAAATGTTTACTTTCTGTACAGGATTTGCAAAACCTGTATTTTTTCAAGATTTAACTACTTTTATTTTGTAGTTTTAAGCAAATTCACCATTTTTTTACATTGGCGATTAAAGCACAGAAATTATCAATGACTTTTTTATTCACAAAGGTATTAAAAAGTTTTATAATATAAAAACGTTAAAAATCTAAAATAAAAACAGATAATAACTTTACAAGTTGCGATCCGATGAAGTATATTTAAAAAAATTATCAATATTTTTAACGATTTAAAACTTTATTTTAAATAAGTAAGTATGTAAAAGAAGTAACAATTATTTGTGTAGTGTTTGTTGACTAGGGTAATTTTTAAAAATACCATAGCTTATACGACCACAGAACAAAAAATACGTAAAAAACTTTTTCGTTATAAAAACAAAGCTATAACAGCCATAATAAATATTTTAACACCCATAAACATACAGAAATAGAAGAGGGAATAAGTTTCAAAAAGCCCGAAAGGTTATTGACTATTTTACGCTCCTCTCGAGTTTTAAATACATATTGAAAAAGTTTTTCATATTGGTAAAGTTTTATTATTAAAGATAAGTCAAATAAAAACTTTGCAGTGGCCGTTCTTCAGGCAAACCACTATTTTAAATTGCATCCAGGAGCAAAGTTTAAACATGTTGTTTTAGGAGAAGTCAGGAGTGGACTAAGAACAAGTTTTAAAAAGGTTCTAACTGAGAGTAAAACAGATATGTATATGGGGCAAAAATAATTTGGAGCCCCTGAAAATTTAAACACCAAAAAAAAGGGTCCTTGATACTTTTTTACTGTCTTTCACTATTTACTTTACCACCTTAAAGGATTTCCAAAGCAAAAAAAATAAAGGGTCCTCTCCTTTACTCTTTTTCACATTTATTTTTAGTATTTCTGTACTTACCCCGGGGCCCTTTTTTAATCTCCAAAGGGTCCCCTAATCTCGGGGGCCCTGGGGCACTGGCACACCTAGCCCCATAGTAACTACACCACTGTATTTCTATGTCGTATATCAACATATTGTACAGGGTGATTCAAAAATCGAGGGTAGAGCTTCATATAATTTTTTACAAAAATGTCATTCGTTTTCGAGTTACAAGCCGTCAAAGTTCAATTTTTATTTTGATTTTTCACCATATTGCATTTATTTTGTGATCAATCCAGTTGACATTTGGCACACAAATCGAGCTATGCAGATTCTAAAATTTTAAGATAAAAGTACTTTTTTTAAACACCGCCAGAGGGCATTTTACCTAAAACTTAAAATTTATTTACATCATAACTTTTTATTTTGACAGATATCGCAAAGCTAGGGGCGCCATTTTATAGACAATTAAAAACTTAAAAAAGGTACTCGAGTCGATAAACCTCACCCATAGACATCAAAGTTTTCATTAATTTCAATCAAATTACCTACATACATACAGGGTGTCCAGTAACTTAACCGAAAAACTTTACGGGGCGTTTTTTTTTAATGTTTAACACAACGTGGTTCAAAAACTAAGACGTTTAGGACATATGTTTATATGTTGTTAAGTTTTTTCTTATTTTCTGTTGTAGAATCGCCCCGTAAAGTTTCTCGCTTGAGTTACTGGACACCCTGTATGTATGTAGGTAATTTGATTAAAATTGATGAAAACTTGGATGTCTATTGGTGCCTAAACCCAACTTACGTTAGTCCAAAAGTGAATAATTTCGAAAATAAATGTTTCAAAAAATTTTAATCTGGTTTTAGTTTTTTTAATAATAATTTTGTTAATAATAAGTCTATTGTAATATTAGGCTAGAAAGAATTTTGAGATGTAAAAAATGTATTTTTATTAAAAAAATAAAGTTAATGATAGTTGTTTATTTGTGGCCCAGCCTGCAAACCACTAAATTTTAAATATATTTTTTTAACTTGCGCCACGTTACGAATGTTAAATAAAATTAATGGTACAAAACACCGCAGCCAAAAAACAAAAAATTGACGTGTTTTGGCGTATTTCTAAAAAATAAACCCCTAAATTTTAAATTAATTTATTCCAACCCATGCAACTATACTGTTTAATAATCATGTGTATTTATTGTTTAGTATTTTAAATCCCTAATAAATGGCACTGTAAGGTACTCTATCAAACATTAACATAAAACTGGCATAAACACATTGTATCTCTAGCCAAGGCTTCAAAAAGCTTGGATTTCTCTTTCAAACCAAAAGTATTTTTCCCCTTCTAATTTATACACTTTGTATGTGTCCCAAATCCGACCTCCTTTGGAATATTGGTCTTATATATACCCTAAGCATTCTTGATTCTATTCAAAAAGAGCTATTCGTCTCATTAATGATCCGTGGCTTCTGCTCTGAAGAATTGTCCAGTATAGTTCTTCCACTCACGGTTCCCAACAGAGAAACTCGTGGTTCCGCGCGTATGCATCCCTATATGGGCGAACTGTCTGGTAATGCTATGCCTCTGGTGCACACTATCAACCAAGGTCAAAAAGTAAGTCCGCCATTTTCATTCAGCGCTCTCTTCACACCCCTTTGCCTATTAGGATTGTTGGCTTAATGTTTATCATAAAATTATGAATGAATCGCTTGGTCCATTTGTCATTGTCTGTAACTGTTCAGCTTTCCACAAACCAAACTATGTGGACGCAAACAAGAAAAAAAGTGTCCAGACAAACCATACTATGGTAAAAAGAGTAATAAGAATGTAATTGTGGATTAACAAGACTTCTAAGTTTATTAAACTGCACCGAACGACTTAAGGGTTAGTGTGATTTTCTGTGGATTACTGCCTAAATTGCTTTTATCTTTGTAAAACGCTCATTCCTTTATTAGATTACCTACCTTGTTCGTGATCTTTGTACTTTGTACTAAGAGATTGGGCAATTTCCTCTAACGATTATTATATTATTATCACAATGTATTGGGCACTTATATGATGACTTTTATGCTGTATAAAAGTAAATTATGAAAATGTTAAGTATTTAAACACATTGAATACCGACAAGCATTTGGGGATTGATTTTATCCCTTTTTTAAGGGCAACGAAAATAAATTTGATAAAATTAGATGTATATTATTATTATGTATACCGGGTGTTGCTCCGTCGAGCGGGACATAGATAATCCCATATAAATTTTGAAGTGGTCCAATATTGGCTCCCTAATTATTTTAGAAGAAAATATAATTAGGATTTTTTAAAGAGCACGAAAAGTTGTACCCAGTGAACAAATTTCAGCTCTTCTCAGTCTGCGAGCTAAGAGATAAATGCTAAAATAAGTTACGAATCCCCTATCTTCTTACCCGCCTTGTATTATTAGAAGTTTACAATAAAATACTAGAAAAATTATTTAACCTCTTACTCTCAAGTTGTCAGATCAATGTCACATCATTCTTAAATAATGAACTAATTAAATCAAGAAAAAATCACTATTATAAAATAGTTTTACCAGGGAAACAGCAGGGCCTAGGCACTCTAAATAAGGCGAGTGATTCCCTATTTTAGTTGTACCTGCGCCCGACAGATGGCGCCACACTTCAGACAGAATCGTTAAAGGGTAAAGTCGTTAATAACTTGGAGGCAATGGTTTCCTGCTCTATGACAGTTATTTGATTCGCCATCTTGTTTATTAATGTTTTTTAATTTGTTATTGTAATATTCATTGTTACCTGTTATTAAAAAGTCAGTTAGTTTTTATGTCAGAATATTTAAAAGTCAACTTTTGCATATTATATTATAATATAAAAGTGGCGACGAGGATTATTTAGATAGAAATGGACCCCAAAGAATTAAAGAAACTGATTACTGCTCTGACAGATACCATAAAATCAAGGAAAAAGTGTTCAAAAGATGTCAACATAAATTTTGAAAAGTACGATAAAAACATTGAATCATGAGACGTATTTATCAAAAGATTGGATAAATAATTTAAACTAAAAGGCTTAGTTTGAATAATGATAAAACTAATGAGAAAAGAAACAAAGGGGAGAGCAAAGGAACTAAAAACGAAACTATCAAATATAACTTTTTAATTTATGTAACAAAATGACGTTATTTTAAAGTGATCTTTTAATTTTTACATGTTAATCAGTTGGTCTAATGTAAACAAAAATAGTAATAGTAACAAGAAAGCCACTTTTGTTTTTTAAGTCCAAAAGATATCCTTAAATTTGATCCTAAGTAGTCAAAGTTTGCCTTAAGTAAAAACCTGAAAAATAATTAGCATTAGTAAACGATTGGGGGTTTTTAAATTATGTAAGATTTCCAAAGTATTCTCCGTTAACATTAATTTAATTTTTTTTTAAATAACTTACCTCTTGCATTTTTTGGAATATGTCACTTTTCTCTTGGAGGGATGAAATAATTTAATTTAATAATAAACTTAACGGTATTGAAGCTAAGTCGTATGATAAGAGTAACATTAATTACAATTTAATTTTTTCAGCAAGATGTATATGGTGTCATTAAATCAACGACTTAATTAATATCTTTGAACAGCAGGTAGACATTTAAATCATTTCTGGTAATTCTTTAATTTTATGTTATACTTGTGTTATTTATTTTATTTATTTTTCTTACTTAAGAGCCACACGTATTTATTTTCTTTGTGCAACATCTTGAAATTTAAGGAGGGTCATTGTAAATAAATTATTTGATGATTGAATTAAAAAATATCATTAAATAAATGCCAAATCAAGAAATAAATCTTGTCTTTCATTTTTGTCTCGCACTATTATTAAAAAAATATATATAGGAATTTTATGACCTATTCATTACTGATTAAACTTGTATATGTATACAAAATATTCCAGATAAAAATGCACTTTACAAGGAACTCATAAAACATAGGAGATGTTTTAAATTGTTAATAAAAAATTTTTGTAAAGAATATGATTTATGAGTAATCTGTAGATACTATAAATACAGTGTGGACATAAAAAGTGAAAAACCCCTGATAACTTGATTGACAAATCTAAAATTTGTGGTAGATGCATAATTACTTGAGAAGCCTATTAAAGGAAATAAAGGATTTTTAGGATAGGAAGGACGGAAACGTGTTTTTTATTAATTTTACAAAAAAAAGTTATTCTTTATAAAGAGTTCTACATGGTCTAAAACCTAAAATGTAATTATCTGATATTAGTTATTTTCAGTGGTTTGCAAAATATGTCAAAAAATATGAGTTTTGCTCAAGAGGAAAGTACCTTTATTTTTGATAAAATCGAAAGTTTTTATAAAGAAAAGATTAGATTAGATTAGATTAGATTAGGAGGTGGATTGCATATCCTCTAGCACTGCAACCTGCTCAGGTTTATTGTGTGTCCTCCGTCCATAGGTTAGAGCACGCTATCCAAGCCGGTCTGTTTAATCAGACTCCACAAGCTTGAAACTGGCCCCTTGGTATATTTTGCCGCTTTAGGTTTTTCTTCACCCAGCCTTGCAAACCGCAGACGACAAAGGGCTTCGCAGTAGCACCATACGTGTTCTGCGGTTTCTTCCTCCTCCTGGCAGAACCTACATAGGTTTTCTTCTGCCAGGCCCATAGTTTCCAGGTGTTTATTCAGTCTGCAATGACCTGTCAGTTGACCCACTATTATTCTTACTGCCTTCCGGTTATAATTCAGAAGGTCTTTTGTAAATTCTGGCGAGTAAGCCTTGATGAACACTTTCGCCTGACGCTGTCCTGGTGTTCTCATCCACCAGTCTTGTGATTCCCTCATAATCCATGATCTAATGGATGACCTTACCTGGCATGATGGAATACCACAGTAGGGCTCGGGACCTACCATTGTCCTGCCAGCCCCTCCTTTGCCAATTTATCAGCTTCTTCATTGCCTTCGTGGCCTTCGTGTCCTGGTACCCAGGCAATGGTTAGCTTGTTGGACGCACTCCACCTCTTCCAGGGCAATTACGCAGTCCCGCACCAGCTTGGAGCTGATTTTGCATGAACTGAGTGCCCTGATGGCTGCCTGGCTGTCCGAATAGATTACTATGGTTTTATCCTCATAGCTCCTTCTGATGATTTCCCTAGCACATTGTTCTATGGCTACAATTTCGGCCTGGAACACAGTAGGGTGTTGTCCGAGACCCAAGTTTATTAAATATTTAAAGAAAAGATGTTTGGGATTAAAAGTACCATTGAAATATGCAAACTGGTTTATATTTTTTTACATATTTTTTGTTACATATTACATTTCGAAATAATTATGAACTAATGTATAAACTTACATTTTCACAGAAAACGCATATTAAATTAAAATTTTTATTTCTTGAAAATAAACAAGTTTGCATACTTGAATGTTATTTTTAACTCTAAACATCTTTTCTTTATAAAAACTTTCGATATATTAAAAAATAGAAGTAATCACCTCTTAAAAAAAAACTACATTTTTTGACATACCTCGTATACCACTACACAAAATTAATATCTAAAAATTGCATTTTATGTTTTAGGCCATGCAGAACTTTTTAAAGAATAACTGTCTTTCGTAAAATTAATAATAAATAAGTTTTCCATATGCAAACTTAAGTAAACACGCTGTATAATTAAGAAAAAAAACAACTGTAAAACAAATACATTAGAAAATAGGGAAAGTCCGAAATTTTAATAAATAATATTGATCTTTTGCAGCGGCTACATACAGCAAGATATGAAAAAACCGAATTTTTATATTTTAAAAACAACTCTCTATCTTTTTTCCAAATTGAAAACAACTTTTAACTACATGTTAACGCAATTTATCGTAAGGCACAATTTTATTAGTATCTTACAATTTTTAACATAATTGTGGGACACTCTAAAAATTGTGTTCTATGAAAAAATGCGTTTTGAGTTGGAGCTTCTCAATGGTTATGAGATGCAATATGAATGGTATAATTTCTTTTCAAGTTTAAATCATTAAATTCTGATATTTTAAAAATAAAAATGTAGTAAAAATATCTAAAATTTGTTTAAATCCAACTTAAAGTTTAATTTGTTAGATATAGTGTAATTCATGTAACGAACACTGTAATTAATACACCTTTTCAATTTACGTTAAAAAATAGATATTATTTCAATAAACTTCTCAAGTTATTATGAAGTATGGACCTAAATTGTTAAGCAAATTGACTATAATTCATATTACCCACACAAAAAAAGGCATTGGGGATAAATATTGTTTAATACTTTGTTGGTTTAAAAGTAAAAGTCAGTAACATATCGGTTAAAAAATAATAATAATACATATAAGTTATAAATTCAATAAAGCTTCATTGACGTATTAAACAAAAAACGGACGGGTTTTCTTTTTATTTTCATCACATATTTTGTATAAAATCGTTAAGATCATAAAACTTCCTGCACCTTGAAATGTTGCTTGGTAAGTTTAACATTTAAACCGACCATTTGTTTTTTAGCCGATAGTCAAATAAACAAGTAAATATTTAGTATTGACTTACCTACTACAAAAATGGCCCAATATATTTTCGTTTTATCAAAAAACTGCAAATAAAAATAAATATCTACAGCTTTAATTATACTTTTGGCATTTTTATCGATATTATAGAGAACTTAAGGTCCCTACTGTATAACTACCTGAAATTTCATTTCACAACTATTTATCAAAAGTTGACAGGGGTTCTTACTTAAAGTCCACTCTGTATACGAGAACGTATGCTACGATACCAAGGAAAAATGACTGAACGCACCATTAATTTCTGAACATACTTGCACGATGCTTATTCCCGCCGTTACGAGATGGCACTTGTCTAAGGTTTTATTAAAAGTATTACAGAGTCCTATCTACCCAACCTCCCATCTACGGGAAACAGTTATCGAAGAGTAGCGGACATGTTTGCAGCCTATTTTCCCAATAGGCCAATACTAAGTAAATTGACAATAGAACGGACGATAAAAATTTGAAACTACAGGCACAGTAATCAATAATTGCAAATGTGAAGAAAATCGACGTGATTTTCGCCAAACGATTTTTTTCTATGGAGACATTTAAAAACTAAGCTACCAATAAAAAATATGAATATTTAGTCCAGTTAAGGAATGCTATTTCCGCTGAATGTGCCAGAATATCGATGTACCAACTAGCCAACGTAAGAAATGAGTTTTATAATCGTTTGGGTTATTGTCTGGCAGTTAATGAAGGAATATTTGAGCATTTGATTAAATCCTGATATTTTCGTCATAAATTGACGTCTAAATGTAGACAAATTTGTTTTATTGTCTTCCGTAACTGTGAGTGCATGTGTTGGAATTAGCTGTAAACTAAAATGAAATGCGAGGATTCTTTTTGAAATTCCCGTATAAAATTGTTCAGTTTTGGCAATGACATTATAAATTAATGATCTAAATTGTCACTAATAAATCGATATGGTGTTTTTATTGTTGATTTCTAGAGTACAGGGTGCATAATGAGATACTACGTTGCAGAAGTATTAAGCAGTTTACTCTTTACTGGTTGGTTGAAAAATGCTCAAGTTTTCATTTTGGGTGGAACTTACTGTGTTCTTCAATAAGTCCTTATAGCATTTTTTAACACGCTTTTATTAACTTGGGTTGTAACTATCTATCTGGCTGCCTATGTAACGGAATCTTTGAGCCTAATTTTAACCAACTTCCAGCTATTCGATTTCTTTGAAACTTTGCACACGTATTAAGGACCCATGACAATGCAATAATCTGCAAACAGTATCCCTTTATCTTTTTTTTAATCGCCAGGAAAAAAATTCCATTATATTATAAAAACAACACCTAGGATGCCATCTGTTGGAAAAATTTCAAACTTTGCTATTAAATGAAGAAGAAATTTTTAGTGGATTGCAAAATGTTGGCAACGGTCCAAACATTGCCTGGATTGCCATCTGTTGGCAAAATTTGAAACTTTGCTACTTAATGAAGAAGAATTTTTTAGTGAGTTGCAATCTTTTGCAAATTTTAAAATTTGCTACCATTGTCATTTCATAGGGGGCTGGTTATTTTCTTTTTGCTGCTTAATTAAATAGTATGTTCTAATTTACTGTTATATTAAGAATTTTGTGCAATATAACGAACTAAAAAATGAAAAATAATTAATAGTTTAAAAAACTAAAAAACACGCTTTTATATGCAACCGAACTAAAAATTAAAAAATAATTTTTCATTAAAAAAATATTTTCACTTCATAGTAAAAAGCGTGGGGTGCATTTTACTATTTTTTCATAACTTTTCCCTCATAGATATTGGCAAATATAATAATTATAACATTTAATATATTAAGCACCCCACGCTTTTTACTATGAAGTGAAAATATTTTTTTAATGAAAAATTATTTTTAAATTTTTAGTTCGGTTGCATATAAAAGCGTGTTTTTTAGTTTTTTTAAACTATTAATTATTTCTAAAATAATTAGGGAAGCCAATATTTGACTACTTCAATATTTACATGGGATTCCCTATGTCCCGCTCAACAGAGCAACACCCGGTATGTAAATGTATCTTAATTACATTAATTCTTTTTGCTTGTTAGTGAAATTATGAACAAATAAATAAATAAAAAGAAAAATAGCAAGTAGTGATGAAAAAATGGATGCAAACTTATCTTCCAAATAAAGTTTCCACGATCGTTAAAATCCTAATTTTTAATGGCATTATAGTAGAGGATGGCTTTTTCGGTTTGAAACGTAGCATAAAGTAAAACAGGATATACCGTTAAATTAAGAATAAAAATACGAACTTATTGGGTGTAAAATAAAATATTAATTAAATAATTAATAAAAAAACAAAGTTGATGATGCTGGCTTAAAGATGAAACATCGGATCTTAAATTTAATGACACTATTTTATAAAACAAAAAAGTAGCAATCATATTGTGTTTTTTTATAGCAATAATAACAAATTTAAAAAAAATGTTTTTTAGTAAACACCAAATAATATTAAATTACTCGGGAACATTTTTAAAAATTTTTGATAAAAGTAGCAAAAATAGGGTTATTTTAAATAATATTAAGGAGCAATGAGGCTAAGCATCCTTCTTCCTTAAACTTGGGAACAAGGACCGATACGGTCTTGTTGCAAAACCTACTTCTTTAATGCCCAAATAAGAACCCAAACATTTTATTTTTCACAAATGGTAAAAGTAATCCAATAAAATTTATATTTTTAAATAGCTTTTAAAAAATTATTTGATATTAACAAAAAAATTAAACATGAAATAGTAACATTTTAAATAACTTATGTTATAAATTAAAAAAATCTATTCCTTTGCAAAACCACTTACCAAAGGTGTGCTCTGATTATTCCCAATATTATTGTATTACAAATAAATATAGCTATAGTTAAAACCATATTTATTTAATTCTGAAAGCGATGCCACCAGGTACACAAAAAATGATAAAGTAAACAAACCTTTTCAAAAACACATAGCCTCTGATAGAGCCTGATTACATATTTTTAGATAAATAAATAAAAATATTGCGAAAAAACGTATTACGTACTTAAAAAACATCCTCTTATTTCGTCTCTGGCGTACCATAAAACCGGTAACGCGTGGCGCAGTCGTCGGGTTGAATATTTTTGCTGCAATAAATCATTGTTCACAATAGGGTTTATTTGCTTTATTATTTTTGTGTACTTGGCGGCATCGCTTTCAGAATGAAATAAATATGGTTCTTACTATACAACAGCAAGTTTGTACATGCAAATATTATTTTTAGTTTGTCGTTTGAGAAAGTACAAATTAATATTTACTATAATGATTTTTTTGTTAAATACAGACTAAACACAAAAATATTATGTAATGTGCCAATTAAAAGTTTAAAAATAATTACTACAAAAATTATTTTTAACGAACAAAGATGATTGAAACTAATCTTTATTTTAAACTCGTAAAACATAAAAGTTTAAAAATAAAACAAGTCTTCTGTCTGTTGTCTAAATCAGTCCTGTTAACTTTTAATAAACTTTATACTTTAAGGTTTAAACTTTTTAATTTTTAGAACTTAAAGTTTTTCCTACAGAATTTTAAGGTACTTAGTAAGAAGATGAAAAAAAAAAACTATAAAACTTTTTGAAAGAAGCTTTTCCAAGATCATGATGTTTATATATTTTTATAATAAATTTTCTATTATTTTTAGGTTAACACGTTCGCTACCAAGCGGCTCATATATGAGCCAGTACAATTTTAAAATAGACCGCCGGCTCAAATGTGAGCCGGCTACATTATAATACTAAATGCGAGTTTAAAAATTCGGGGTTTCCTGTAGCGGTTTTGTTTTAAAACACGGTCTGTGTAATGCTTCGGCTCGTATGTGTGTCAGGTGGTCTGGGTGTAGCATTTAGTATAAGTATAGTATTTATTTTAGTTCATTTTTGGATATTTAGAAGATATTTTTGTTTAGTTTTTTTATGTCAAAGATATCATAGAAGCAATTTTTTTAGTTATTTTTTTAGATATTTAGAAAAAAAATTATGTAGTCTTTTGCCAAAAATTTTGTACAAGAAATATATATATTTTTTTAGATTTTAGTTTAGTTTTTAGATTCTTAGAATTGTTTTTTTATTAACGATTTTTGATATCAAAAATGTACCTATATAATGTTAGCAAATATCTATATCTAGTGAAAGTAACTTTTATTTACGACTCGAGGTCTATTTACAAAAACAATGTAATAAAATGGACCACCGACTCATATATGAGTCGGGTTAAATAAACACTCAAATATGTTGAATTCCAACACTACAACTAATTAGCACTTCAATAAACATCAAAATAAAGTAATTTTACAAAAAATAATAAAGTGGTTTATGGGGTCGAAACACAAAATGACCCTCGGTAGCGAACGTGTTAAGTTTAAAATATTTGTTCTATACTTGCTGTTAAATTCAAAAATATATTTGTTATTGCTATTTATTTTATCTTCAATATTAGTAATAGATCGTATATTTTTGATTAACATAATAAAAGATTTTATGACAGACCAATTTGTTTCATGGATGTGAGAATGTGTAGTGGATAAGTGGCAGTTGAGAAGTTAGGATAGTAAAAAAAGACTTAAAAGTTGATAGTTTGAAAAAAGTAATTTAAAGAATAATATTTATTTAGCCCCTTATGTTACCGGACAATATACAAGATGTTCTTAAAGTTGAGTCATTATTTGCTGGTACTACTTATAAAACTTATAATAGTGCCTGGGCCGGTAATTAAATGGAGTTTATAATAAAAACCCCTTAATAACTATTTATGTATCAATGGCGTTACTAGGGCTATAATGCCCTGAAGATTTCAACCTGATGAGCATTATAGTTCAGTAAAGCCCGTGGTGCATACAATGCTTTATCTTTTACCCAAAAAAGAGTTTTTAATGACTAATTACATTAATTATTCGCAATATAAAAAATAAGTTGCACCTGTACCTGTAAACCTAAGTAGATAATGACTGGAGTTAAGTTTGACTTTGATGTTTCTACCAGTTAGTCAGTTGGCATTTTTTATTTAACGATTTGCTCAAAATGGAAGAAATTTCACAAAATATAGGAGAAAAGGCCATAAAAGCGACCGAAAATCTTTTGCCAGTTAAATCAAGGCAACAGTATGATCGAGAGTATGGCATATTTGGTATTTGGAAAGATGCGAACGCAATTCTTCAAATAACCGAAACCGTTTTAATGGCATATTTTCAGGAACTGGTAAGTTATTGATTTTATTTTAATACATATTTTTAACAAACTTTATTATTTTTAGTCGGAAAAACACAGTCCGAACTCTCTCTGGCCAAGTATTCCACCCTAAGGTCTACGTTGATGGTCTATGAAAATATAGACATTTCGCAATACCATCGTCTTATATCTTTTTAAAAGTTAAGTAGAAAGGATACGTCCCGAAGAAGTCTAAAGTTTTGGAAGGAGAACAAATATTAAAATTTATTTTTGTATAAACTTGATCTTTATTGTGAGAGAAATAAAAGTGGATAAGCAATAAAATTTCCATATTAGCGCATTAGGGCATTATAAGCGGGCATTATGCCCGCTTATAATGCCCTAGGTGTGATAGCAGGTATTATTGCTACCATAACATATTCCGTTTCTAAGGTATTACAGATCAACAATAGATGGGTAAAACATAAACACCTTTTAAGGGTTTTTTTTTGACGAATCTACTATGAATATTCAAACCGCCGTATATGGAAGCGGCGCTTTAACCCATCCTGTCAATTTTGACATGTTTCGGGTATCGGACTGGGCGTCCGCATCACCACAATCAATGTTTGATATGGAAATTTTAAACATTGTGTCAAAAAATGGTGGAGATCACAGTCATGAAACCATAAGGCTCAAACGCAGGTTTTAGGTACCAGGCGATTATTAAAAAAATGGCAATAGGAGAGAGATTTTACTTTATTGTCACTTCCCTACCACTAGTTGAGTCCTAAATTACACTAAAAAACTAAAAATTACCAAGTTTTAAAAGTATACAAAAATTTGCATATTGTTATACACAGAGTGGTTGAAAATTTCAGGTTTCTGTAAAGTTTTTAAATAGGGAAATGCCCTTTTGGTATTTGTTGTTAAAAAAATTAATTAATTTGACAAGAAAGTTAATACATGAAGACTAATTAAAGCGAGAGACAGAGCGGATCAAACCACAAATTAACATAGTGCTTGAAAGCATATTTTCAGGACCATTAAAGTAATTTGTAAAGGCCAAAGTTGACTTAAAATTATTATAATATAGTAACAGCTTACTTTTCCCTGATAAAATAACAGTTATGCTACGTGTTAAAACATTTTTATTTTATACAGGGTGGATCAAACACATACGTTCAAACTTTAAAAGCTATTTCTACACTAAAAATATAAAAACATTTGTTCAAAACGAGAGAAATGGTTTTTATATATTTACTCGAAAACCGTGCATCAATTAAAAAAAAAGTCAGGAGATCAAATTTGTTACAAATTTAATGGGAATTTTAAAAATTATTTTTATTTTAGAAAAATGTAGTGGCGGACAATTTTTTTATAAAAATTATTAACCTTAAAACTTTTATCGACGACACTGGTAATAATTAATTTTTTCCTTGTATGCCAAAAAATATCTTTTAGTACATAGAAGGCGTTCCTTAAGTTTTTTAAAAATAGTTCAATTGGTATAAAAGGTATTAGAAAAAAATATTTCTTTAAATTTGTAACACCCTGTAGTTGGAAAACTAAGACGTTAGGGACAAATTTTTATATAAAGTTTTTTTCATATGTTTTAGTGTAGAATTAGCCCTTAAAGTTTAAAAGAAGTGTTAGGTCCACCCTGTATGTAAGATGGCTTCAGTTTTTTTTAATACAAGCAAAGTTTCAAATACGACCCATACAATTAATTTTAAAATTGCTATGCTTAAATTTGCAAGAAACATTTGTAGCGCATCTCTAATAACGGTAGAAACATTAACATTAGAGATCCAAAGAAATATTTTTATTACGAATTTAACAATACTGTTTTTTTATATGATAATTTATAGTATTAAAGCAAATACGAAATATTTATTTAAAACAAATTTTAATATGTAAAATTTAGTATTAAATATAGTACTTCCAATATTACTTTTTTACGATAGACATTTTCATTGTTTTATATTTTATTTCGTTTCTATTCAGTGCCAGATCAAGGTCTATTTTCTAATGTAGCAAGCTGCTCCCTTTACCTTTATATTGCGCCTCTCCCGAGGTAAAAAAAAATAAAAAAAGGGATTCACCTTTCCGTTTCACTTCTTTTCGTTACTTTGCGCCCCTTTCCCTGTATAATTTTACTTTAACTAACCAGACCACCTGTTTTACTTTCTTTCAACCTTTAATTTGCGCTCCTCCCGATCTGGCCCCGAAGCGGCCCCTTCAAGGCTTTACGCTTGATTCGGCACTGTTCCTATTGTAACAATGGAAAAAGACATCCTAGCAGAGACAACAATAAGACGAGTAACTGGTCCTAACAATTTGTCCATTGTATTTATCTCTTTCTGGTTTAACGCAAGTTCCAATAAATATGTCTTTGTCTTTCGTCATGGCAGGCTATCGTAGGTGGAGCAATCATCGCTTTGCCCTGGTTGCCAAGTTGTTTACAATGTCTGCAAGTAAACTTTAATGTCCTTTTTGGCTCGCATCTAATTAAGAGAAAGAAAATATACCATGAATCGAATATTTTTAACTTGACAACGTTGCCGCGACAGTCATGCCGAAATGTTATTCGATATTTGTGTTTGATATTTTTCAATGGCCGATTTGTTTGGACAGTTTGTTTACATTTTCTGTGATTTATTGTGTGTTTCGTGGTTTTTTACCTTTAATTGGACTTTGAATATTGACTTTTATTAGTGATCACAGTGTATATATTAAATTTGTGCTTTTCAACAGATAATTTAAGGTAATATTGACATGGTTATCTGTAAGAAAAAATCTTTATAAAAACCAAATAAATGACATTTTTAATTAGGTATGTGTAATTATTGAACTAAACCCCAATATTTTATATTAATAGGAAACAAAAACAAGTACCTAACATTAAGGGCAAAAATAGCACAGCTATATAATTTGAATTTGGCGGGCAAACGATAAAGTCGACTCACGCGCCATCTGCGTTTACCTTCCTTGAAGACAGACAAGGAAGGCCTAGAAGCTATCTCTCTCTCGGATAAATTATTTACATTTAGTTGCTCGTCTTATTCTTGTCTCTGATCCTAGCAAAACATTCATCCTTAGATCCATTATAAACACACACGTAGTTAACGAGATCCACGTTTATTCATTGACGCCTACACAAACCACATTTACCTTGTCACGCGTATTTTGAAAATTGAAACCAGATTTTCCCAACGATAATTGGCGTCAGATACAGACAAAATTGTTAGGTTTATTAAAACCGTTTAAATAGGCGAGATGGATTCATAAAATTTAATAGTATTTTATCATGGTAAATAGTTCCAAATTCACATTTTTTCTTATTGAAGATGGTAATTAGTACCTATATTATTTTCAAAATAATGTAGCTATGATCCATATGATTTTCTTTGTTGGTTTAGCTTAATTAATTATATTTCTCAAAATCTTTTCTTTTGTAAAGTACTGTTACAGACTTTTAAAAATGTGTTTACGTTAGAGAATTTTAAAAAGTTGTGATCATTTAATTTAGTTTGTTAATTTATTTAAATAATTAACCTTAAATTTTCCAAGTTCTTTCATCTCTTTCGAAGGTTTCTGAAAACGCCCGAATTATCCATTAAGAACTTTTATGCCATCTCTGTACTACGGAATTTTCGCGATATTTCTCCAAAATTCTAGATCATTCTTCACTCTTCCACATTACTATAAAAGGGCGACAGAAAACCTTCGAAGAATTAGTATATATTTAATAAATACTGACTTTAAAAAAAATCTTTAACGACCCGTATCTCTGAAATAAAGCAAGTCCGGACATATGTTTATAGAATCTTTTTTTAAATAAAAATACATAAAAATGATCCTCTTCAGTTTCGTACCGTAGGTAGGAAACACCCTGTAATATTGCAAGTAATGTTTGGTGATTTTTTTTCCGAATTTCTCCCTCCTCGTTCAAGCCTCACGTGATTAACAAAAACCCCCAGACTTACATTTCCTTAGTTATTAAAAGGACGCATATTTCCAAAATGGCCCATTTACAAATCTGTATATACGCCTATGCTCCATTCTCTTTCCATTTCCTTTCTTTCCCTGGTATAATATACAAAGGCACATATAAGAATTTATAAAGTAAGTCTGGATGTTCCGCAACATCATCTATTATACCGCCAGTGATTTATGATTTCGGAGATTAAGCCTATCAGTAAGTTTAATGTTTCGTTAAATTGTTTGGGAAAAAATACGTTTCACAAAAAGTTTTTTTACTTGTTTTCGGTATACAGCGTGTCTTCGAAAGTTCTTACCAAATGGGAAAGTTTTTAATTATTAACTTTACGAAAATAAAATGCCTCTTCATAAAAGTCTGGTTGATGAGAAAATACATTTCCATAAAATTATTTTAAGGTCGAATGTACAGGGTGACTTAAAAATGACTTGTTTCCAAATTAAAATAAAGGTTATTTCCTAATTACGGTATCAAACTTTAAAGGAATATTTCTTATGTCATTTTATAAAGAAAAGTTCCTACAAACATATGTCCGGAGTTGCTATGTTTATGAGCTACAGGGCAATAATTATTTTTTAAAAGTTTTTTTACTTGTTTTCGGTATTTGAAAGTTCTTACTAAATGGGAAAGTTTTTAATTATTTACTTTACGAAAAAAGTGCCTTATCATAAAAAGTCCTGCTTAATGAGAAAATACATTTCCACAAAACTATTTTAAGGTTGGATGTACAGGGTGACTTAAAAATGACTTGTTTCCAAATTAAAATGAAGGTTATTTCCTAACTACGGTATTAAACTTTAAAGGATTATTTATTATGTTATTTTATGAAGAAAAATTCCTATAAACATATGTCCGGAGTTGCTATGTTTATGAGCTAAAGGGCAATAATTATTTTTTAAAAGTTTTTTACTTGTTTTCGGTATACAGCGTGTCTTTGAAAGTTCTTACTAAATGGAAAAGTTTTTAATTATTTACTTTACGAAAAAAGTGCCTTGTCATAAAAAGTCCTGCTTAATGAGAAAATACATTTCCACAAAACTATATTAAGGTTGGATGTACAGGGTGACTTAAAAATGACTTGTTTCCAAATTAAAATAAAGGTTATTTTCTAACTACGGTATCAAACTTTAAAGGATTATTTTCTATGTCATTTTATAAAAAAAGTTCCTATAAACATAATATAATATGTCCGAAGTTGCTATGTTTCTGAGCTACAGAGCGTTAATTATTTTTTAAAAGTTTTTTTATATCTTAAATCTGAAGCCAGATACACAAAAACATACTACACGAAAAGTTATATTTTTAGTTGCTTTATAGGGAAAAAATATAAAAACCACATAGAAAGTCTGTTGCGTAGGGTGGGTACAACAGCCAATATTATTAAAAAAAAATGTACGCCACTGGCTTTTTATGTAGTTTTTATATTTTTTTCCTATAAAGCAACTAAAAATATAACTTTTTATTATAGTACTTTTTGTGTATCTGGCTTCGTATTAAACATATTTAAAAATAAAACAAACTTTTAAAAAATAATTAACGCATGTATGTATCTCAGATACCAAGCAACTCCGAACATATGTTTATAGAAACTTTTCTTGGTAAAACGACATAACAAATCACCCTTTAAAGTTTCGTGCCGTAGTTAGGAAATACCCTGTATATTAAAACAGTCAAAGCAAAATGTTAAATTTGTCACCTGTGTTAAAAATGCATACGTTAAGTAAAAAAAAACGTCTCATCTTGCATAATTCTGACCTACTGAAAAGCCGTTTACCTATGGAAAAAAAAGCATAGTATGAGGTTATTTAATTGCCCAAATTTCATTGGTACTATGGCAACAGTTTAAACGTTATTATTAGAAAAATAACACCCACCCGACTCTTTCCGCGGTCTTCGAGTAGTGCGGTTCATGTTTACGTAGAGGTCTACATAGACTCATAGACTTCCCGGGTAGGCGATTGAAGGCATCGTACGAGCGTGGCTGTACCCTTGGGGATCGAGAAAAGATTTACGCTAAGTTGGGGCTTCTTTCTTCTGAGGCTAAGCGCTGTGAGTGAAGATTCCTAAAGCCTGAAGTTTTTGCGTTTTGGTGTTAAACACATGGTGTCCTCGTATGGTCGAGGAGGTGCGCACGCCTTGCGGAAATGCATCAGTAGTGAAAGTGACATTTATACGCGATACCAGTAGCAGCCGCTGGCTAGACAGTCACAATTTATGCATGTATAGAGAAAGAATTTGTTTTTAAACAGAAAACATAGCTTGAACAATAAAAGGAAAATCTGGGGGTCTAGAACCCGAAAATCCAATTTTCCAACCACTTGACGATGGCTGTATGCACTAAGTGTCAAAGCCAAAAACCGAAAATAGAATAGAATAGAATAACATCCACCCATTTGTCTCTCTGACAATTATCGCTTGATTACAGCGATTATTGCATAGTAGAAATCGAAAAGTGCACTGTCATATTTTTAATTTTTGAATTTGATAACCACATCCTAACAACAGCTTTGTTTATTTATTATATCAGTTTGGTATTTCATAAATTTTGCAAAACATTTTGTATAAAAATGTCTATGTGTCTTTAATAATTATTAGTTTTTTAAAATTGAGTTTTGTTGTATTTTTAAATAAATTGTTTAGAAAATTATTTTTTCTTCGTTTAAAAATTTCACTTTGGAGTAATTTTCTATCTAAATTACACTTGTGCATCAAAATAATCAGAGAATTTAGCTTTCAAGTGTATTTCGTTTTAAAAACTACTCTCGTTCATTTTCACATTTTGGCGAGAGAGCCCTCCTCCTTTGGAGTCGAGTTCTTTTGCCAAAATATTAAAATGGACTCTAGTAGTTTTTAGGTAATTCGCTTTTAAGCAAAATTATCGATAATTTTGATGTGTGACTTGTGTAATTACCCCCGAAAAGTTTTTTTTTATTTTAACTTTAAAGGTCAAGAGCAATAGAACTATTTTTTATATGAAATTAAGTCTGAACCTCCTATAATTCATTCTTACAGCAATGCCGCCAAGTGCACAAAAAATAATAAAGTAAAGATGGGTCCACATTTAATTTATTCTGAAAGCAATACCGCCAAGTACACAAAAAATGATAAAGAAAAGAAACCTTTTCGAAGGCACAAAGCGCTGACAGAGCCTCGATTTCATGTTTTTTAAATAAATAAAAAAACACTGCTAAAACACATGTCACGTACTTAAAAAACATCCTCTTATTTTGCCTCTGTGCTGCCATAAAATCAATGGCACGTGGCGTGGAACTAGAAACTCGTCGGGTTGAATATTTTTGGCTGCAATAAATCATCGTTCACGAAAGGGTTTATATACTAACACAACTCACCTTTCCGGACGCCGTGTATATTCTTTAAATAACACACAATTTCTGTTAAATAAAGAATAATAATAAAGGCGAAATTTAAAAAAAAACCTGTTTTTACATGAAACTAAAATATCTTTAGCCAGGACAAAGTAATGCTAGTCTCCACTTGAAACAAAACTAAGTTTAAATATTCGCGTCAAAAAAATAATAACTACAAAAGAAAGCAATAATATTCTTAAGTTAAAAAATTATGTTTGCTTCACAAAATCCATTGTCATGATTGTGTTAATCAAAGAATCTCATTTACAAATGGTGGTAATACTTTTTTTTAATTTAAAAGATACTTTGTTGCTGCAGCGGTATCTCGTTTATATTGAAAATTGTAAAATGGATTTTTAAATAAAAAATATTACGTACGCGTTTTTTCTTTAACAAAACCAAAAATTATTTTATCAGTCAAAACATTTTCAGAACAAAGAAATGAAAAGAAAAAGTGTATTAAGGGAAAGATACATAAAAAATATTATTGAATAAAGGTATTTTACAATAAAGACTGTTTTTTATCTTTTAGAAAAAATACCAAGACTCTATTCAAAGCAAATATAAACTAAAGATATTTATGATGGCGTGATCCCTTAAAGACTGAACGGAGGCTATGTTAAAGGATTATTTTTAATATATACTACTCAAAACAATTATCAAATATGCTCGATTAACTTTAAATCGCCTCGTATGATGTGCTGTTGAAAGGAGTAGTCAAATTTGTGATTATAAAATATCAGAAATGGGTAAGGGTATAAATTATTAACAAATGAGATTTCTCCCTTTTAACAGCACATTATACAGGGCGATCAAAAATTATTCATTTTTTCAATTTTTTTATCACCCCGTAGGATTTATTGCTTACAGTAAAAACAACGGTTAATATAAAGTTACAGCTTCACGTTTTCTTAACATTTTATTTTTTTAATTGTCTTAATAACTTAATTATTAAAAGAGATTTGGCCATTTAAATCAAAGCATTTTTGTATTAAAGCTTATGAAAGAAATCGAGCATATGCGATAATCCCTTTTAAAACAAAATAAAAACACATTTAACACATTATAATAACCAACCATATACAGTGTGGGACAGTTACATGTGTTAAATGTGTTTTTTATTTTGTTTTAAAAAGGTATTATTGCATATGCTCCATTTCTTTCATAAGCTTTAATACAAAAATGCTTTGATTTAAATGGCCAAATCTCTTTTAATAATTAAGTTATTAAGACAATTAAAAAAATAAAATGTTAAGAAAACGTGAAGCTGTAACTTATATTAACCGTTGTTTTTTACTGTAAGCAATAAATCCTACGGGTGATAAAAAATTGAAAAATGAATAATTTTGATCGCCCTGTATATTGTGCTGTTAAAAGGAGAAATCTCATTTGTTAATAATTTATACCCTTACTCATTTCTGATATTTTATAATCACAAATTTGACTACTCCTTTCAACAGCACATCATACGGGGCGATTTAAAGTTAATCGAGCATATGCGATAATTGTTTTGTGTAGTGTATATATTTCGTAGTTCTTTTGTAAAATCTAAAAAAACTTAAAAAAGACTTTAAAGTAAAACAAAAAGCCTAAACCTTATACAGGGTGTCCAGTAACTTAACTGACAAACTTTAGGGGGTTATTCTAAAATAAAAAAATAAGAAAACACCTTATATAAACATATGACCTAAGGGTCTTAGTTTCTAAACTACGGTTGTTAAAAAATTTTAAAAATTATTTTTTTATAAAAATTTGTATACCCATTTATATATTTTTACAAATGTTTTGAAAACGTCTCCTATGCATTAAAAAACATTTTTTGACCTACAAGAAAAATTTTTTACCACTGTCATCCATGAGGGGTTTAGGGTAAATATTTCTTTTAAAGAACGCCACTGTATTTTTCCAAAATGATTTTTTTTATTTCCCGTTTGGGGAAGAACAGTTTAATTTCCTGATTTTCTTTATTTAACGTACGGTTTTTGCGTGAATAAATATAAATCATTTTCCGGTATAGTCAAATCCCTTATCTAAATAAAAAATAAATAAAAAAGGTTACTGTAGAATAATAAATATTTATTAACGATTCAAACGTACGTCAAATGAAAAAGGACAAACAATCAAATTTGTTTTAAACTAAATTAGAATTTAATAAATATATTTTAATTTAAAAAAATGCAGTGTCGTACCATTTTTTAAAATATTTACTCTAAACCCCTCATGGGCGACACTGATTTTTTGTGTGTCAAAAAATGTCTCTTGAGGCATATGTTTATATAAAGTTTTTTTCCTATTTTTCAATGTAGAATCCTCCTTTGAAGTTTGTCGGTAAACAAACACCCTGTATAAAAGACGGGTATTTTAAAGGTATTGGTAATTTCTATAACGATTATGGTGGTACTACCACGTTGCTTAAAAGGTGCCATAATTCTGTTTTGGTACTTGGACACCATTAAGGAAACAGCAGAAAAATGGGTTAAACATTTAAAAAGTCTGCACTATACTTGAACTTAACGCTTTAGTAAGCTTTAAAAAATAATAATAAAATGACCGACACTCAATAAAAATATATATACAGTGTGTCGAAGATAAGGTTCCTAAGCATGGGAATCTCAGTACCTATTGGAGATACAGCTTAGGTTAAATTAGGAAAAGTTGTGTTTTAAAAAGCTTATTTACATGCCGTTTAAAAACTTGACAAATTTTCATGGCCTGCTGAGATATTTGGCACAAAAGATATTAACTATTCACCAATAAACAATAATAAAGACAACAGTAACAATAAGAACAATTGCTTTAAAAACAACATATCGACAAACCGGGTAATAACGACAAAACTTATTTTATAATGATATTAAATTATGTTACAAATACGGTAACAGGTAATAACTTCTAAGCATTTGTTTGCAAGGCCTACTTAAAAATAATTAAAAAAAAAAAAAAATAGAAAAAATGCAATTTTTCTTTTAACTAAAAATTAAAATATGACATATGATACATCGTTAAATTTGTAATAAAAAATGGGATCAGATACAGGGTGTACTTTTTTTTCAAGTCATAAAAAAGAGTAAAATTGATGATGGTTTCTTGAAAACGAAACGTCGGGTATAAAATCTAAAAATACCATCATGTAGTAGCTAAAAAGTACTAATGAAAAAGTGTTTTTAGTTTTTTTTTATTCAACTTTTTCAAATAACGTCAGAAAAAAATAAAATGATAGTCAAATTTTGGTTTTTGCCAAATATCTCAGCGGGCCATGAAATTTTTTCAAGTTTTTAAACGGCATGTAAATAAGCTGTAAAAACACAAGTTTTTCCTAATTTCACCTAAGCTGTATCTCCAATAGTTACTGAGATTCCCATGCTTAGGATCCTTATCTTGGACACACTGTATATATACTTTTTATAAATAGATATTGTGTACTATACCCTAAGATTTTCCTTAAAAACAGACCGCAAAATAAAAGTATTCATTTTTATCTCCAAAAACAAAGAAATGTTCTTTTCGAAGAAGCCGTTCGACTTATTTATTTGGATTTACTTTATGATCGCTTTGAATTTCAAATTTTGTTGCTCTGTGCTTTATTTATTGTTTTGTTGCCCTATAACTTAAATTGTTCGAATCAACGTTGCTTGTGTGAAAATGTGACAAAGAAAACATGGAGATCAAATTTGTCTGCAACTTATATCCCATCTTTATTCCCAATAAAAGGTTTTTTTTTAAAAAAAAGCCCTTTGGGACATAACACATTTTCAGGGCTTTTTTTATGGGTACTTTAAATATGTTGAATTTATATCAACCTCTTAAAAACCTACAATTGTTTTATTAAAATTCTAACAGATAATTTAAGTCTAAGGTTTACAATTAAAATATGAAAAATATATAAATTAGTCTGCAAATTTCTCGTTCTTAAAATACAGGGTGTTAAACTAAAGAAAGGGATTTTTTAAATATCTTAAATATTAAGGATACTAACTTCTCCCCTTCTAATGTATACACTTTATATGTGTTCCAAATCCGACCTCCCTTGGAATATTGTTCTCATATCTGGGGCATGGCGTCCCCCCACAACCCTAAGCATTCTTGATTATATTCAAAGAAGAGCTATTCGTCTCATTAATGATCCTTCACTTACAGAAAGGCTTCCCTCTCTTGTCCATCGTCGGGCTGTGGGGGATTTATCGCTTTTTTATAGGTACTTTCATGGCTTCTGCTCTGAAGAATTGTCCAGTATAGTTCCCCCACTTACAGTTCCCAACAGAGAAACTCGTGGTTCCGCGCGTATGCATCCCTATACAGTCCAATTGGACAGGCCCCGAACTTCCCACTTTGTTCGTTCTTTTATCCCTAGAGTTTCTAGATTGTGGAACCTGCTGCCCGCGGAGGTCTTTCCTTCCCCCAAATCTTCAAGTGTTTAAGTCCCGTGTCAACAAACTCCCTCTTATCTCGCTTAAGACACCCACGGTACGTTAGTATTTAGGCTTTTAGCCTTCGTGGTTTGTCCAAAGATAAAAAAATAAAAAAACATTTATTAAGTCCAGTGGCGTCTCCAGCGGCAAATGAAGGAATATTTTTATGACTGTGTAAAATGTTTGTGCTTCTATTCAGATTAAGCAAATAAAAATACAGCTTTTATGCTCTTATTTTTTTTTCAATTTTAGGTTAAGTTTAAGAGAAGACAAAAATAAAATCTACTTAATTTTAATTTTTTTAAAAGTTTACCACCCTGTATCTTGGGAACAAAAAATTGCGACCCTTGTTTATATAAATTTTTTTATATTTTATATATTTTCTGATATACGCCCTAAAAAATTTTTAACGACATTCTATACATCATTTGTAACTTTTTTTGTGTGCTTTTTGTTTCTTTGAAAAATATGAAGTGGAAATCCTGCAGTGAACGGTTTAGTAATTGATTTGTTAATGTTGTTTTGGCATATTTTTCTTGAAATATACAAGTTAAATTTTTACATTTTTGTATTTAATTTTAATTTAAAAACATATTTTGGCACCCAGTGTACAGGGTGTTTTTTTGCTTGGTATTATATTGTATAGGCTAAACAGTAAATAATACAAATAAACTAAGATTCAAAATATATAGCGTGATTATCAAAAATGGTTGATTTTTATTACTCAGACTAGAGAGAGAGATAGAAAAAACTTAAAATGCAAACTGCAGCTTAACGTGGGTTATGAACCACAGTCCTATGCGCGAAAACCTAAGACCTCGTCCCCACACAGGGGGACTAACGAACCTACCAACTGAGTGGGGTCCGCATGTCTACGGTTGCTCAGGACACGGCAAAGTGTGTTCCGGCGCCCTGGTTCTTTGGTGGCCTTCAGCGTCGGTACATTTTGCACTTTGTCCGTCTGTTAGCTAACCACTGAATTTCCGACCAACTTATAAATAAGTATTTGGCTTCAGCAGAATTCGAAACCACCTTACGTCCGTTGTGCGCCCAACGATCCAGCGCTTTACACACCAGGCCATCACTGAATAAGCAAGAAGGATAGAAAAAAAGTACTGTATAAAAGGTATATACTTTTTATCTATTACCTTTTAGCATAAAAATATAAACAAATAAATATTAAAAGCAATAAAGAAGTAAAATTTTTTCAAACGGAACATTATGTCACCATTAATTTCTTTTTCTAAAAAACTTTATAAAATACCACATTTGATATATCTATCTTTAATAGTTTTTGGAGATATGGGCACTTAAATCTGGGTATAATTTTCATTACATCTACAGTCATCAGTCTACAAACATTTGGAATTACATCTTTCAACAAATATTACTACCAAAACAATGCAAAATGAAATGCGCAAATTCTAGACGCCACTGGATTGATCATAAGCTTTGATTTTACCTAGTCTTGCCAACTTTTGTCCGTGGAGTGCCCTTCCTTGCGTCCCCGACCTCGAGCCGCCTAAAAGTTGAGGATATGTCGCAACCTTATAAATATAAACTAACCTTGGGTGGCAATATAGAAAGAAAAACCCTGTACAGTAACGTCGAAAAAATCTATTTGTATTAAAAAAAATCATTAGAGCAATTTATTTAAAAATGTATAAACCAAATTAAAAGGGTAATTTAAAATTTTCAGAATAATTTTAAGAAATAATGGAAATTTTATGCAAAGAAAATCGTACAAAGAAAACATTCCGTTTTCGCTCTAGTTCTAGAAAAATGTCTTGCCTACATGCGGACGTTTGATAAAGTCATTTTAATTAAAAAATTATTTAGCTGTCAACCGTTCAGAATATTTTCTAAAGAACGTGCAATGTTATTAAATTATAAGCCTTACACTAGATCTTTTTGCACTAAACAATTCTTAGAGCAGTTTATATTCGCGAAGAGTAATTTATTTTTTTAAAACTGTAATTAAAAATTATAAAAAGTAATTTTTATACAGCGTCACTCAGGGTTTTTATTTGAAAAACGAAATTGTTTTAATTAGCAAACTAGCAAACTCGTAGCTTTTACGCTCTTTGAGACTAAAGATTAGAAAAATTAATTGATAATCGGGTTTTTAAATCATACAGCAAATTAACCTTTTTTTTAATGAAACAAAATCCTTTTAAAAAAGTTCACATGTAATATACCCAATTTTTCATAGTTTCGGAAATGTGCCCCTTCTAAGGAATTTTATAGTAAACTGGCATTTTTTTAAATAAAAAACCCTGTAAATTTCATTACCATTATAAAAAAAATTAAAATCAATTAAAAAAAGTCCACATGTGATATATTAAATTTTTATAGTTTGGGAAATATGTATGGCCCTCAGGAATTTAATAGTAAACTAGATTTTTTAATAAAAACCCTGTATTTACCATTACCATTAAATATACAGGGTGTTCATTTAAAAACATTCCACTCAAGTTATCTTCGAAACGAGACAGATTTGAGAAAATCGCCGAAACACGTCAAGATATTTATTGAGGGGGAACATTTTTACAAAGTTGGACGGCGCCCCTTAACCCCTAACCACCAGGGCCACCACCCCAAAATTCTTAAATGAGAAGGCGGGTTGGAGTGATACATCATTTTAAAGCTCCTGACGAGTACTTTATAACCCTAGAATATGAAGTCAATATCTTCACCTATTACAAAATGGCGGTACTTTAAAAATTACCTAAATACCTGATTTGGATGGCCATATTTCCGAAACTAATAAAGTTAGATGTACCTAATGTGGTGTTTTCTTAAAAGCTCTTTTATAGGTCTTTTTAATGGTGATACTGGTAGTATTATACAGGGTAGAAGAAAAGTACATATTTTTTATTTAAGAATCCTGTATATTATTTTACCATTAAAAAGATCATACAGGGTTACTAAAGAACGACCATAAAATTTACCTCAGAAATACTTTATAAACCGTCTGTCGCTTGGCTTGACTAGTTTAGAAATGTTCTTATAAAAAATTAAGTCCAGATTCTACATTAGAAAATATAAAGACAAGTTCATACAGAGCGGTACGGAGCGGGGAGGGGGCAATCAAGTGCCATTGTACCTCCCTCCCAGAAGCCCAAAAAAGATCTCTTAGAGAAAACCGTGGGACTTCTTCCCGGAGTGGCGGCTAGAGGTGTCGTACGAACGTTTTTTACCTTCGGGGATCAAGGAAAGATTCACGCTAAATTGACGGCATCTTTCTTCTGGATCTAAGCGCTGTGAGCAAAGATTCCTATAAGCTGATGGTATCCTGTTTGGTGGTGAAACACAAGGTATTTCTCAAATGGCGGGAAATAGATGGGCGTGCCATGGGAACTGTCAGTAGTGAAAGTGAAGGTTATACGTAACACCAGTAGCAGATCTTGGTTTGACAGCCGACAATTTATTCATTGCATCGATTGTTGAATTATTTGTTTTCTTTTGGAATTTCTGGGAGCTACGAGCTCGATTATCCAGATTTTCCGCCGACGAAGCCCTGGAAAGCATAGTCCGGAAGGGGAGAGTGGTGGATTGGACCTGAAGGGACCAAAACCAAGAAAAAAATAGAAATAGAAATAGAAATAAACAAAACCTTAAAGATGTTTTGTTTTATGGAGCTGGTGCCTAAGTTACTGTGTTTACTTACTTGGGGCTTTTTTTGTCGCCTTCCCCTCCCCCAAACCATTTTCTGCGTACGGCCCTAAGTTTATATAAACATAAGTACGATAATGCCTTGTTTCCCTATATACAGGGTGTTTTTTTAATCGTTTTCCTAGCCCTTATCTGATTTAAATAAATTTTGTTATTGCTACCAATGACACACAAGCCTTTAACACAAAAGTGTAAGTTTACATAATTTTTACTACAAAAATATAAAGTCTAAATTTACCTAATGCAAATAAAATCACTGTAAACTTATTATCACCAAAAATCAGTCAGTTAACTAGTTTCTAAAATGAACGATTGTACAAAATGACACCTGTTAAAATAAACTCATGAAAAGAGCTACTACTATTCACCTTAAGTAATGTGCTCAGTAAAAAGCAATCATTTTATAAACCAATAATACAATATTACCGTTAAACAACGAAATTTGTTTTATAAAATACTCTTAACTTTTATGTTATTCACCATGGGCCTGGTACAGCCACTTTTAATAGGTTTCTGTGAAGCAGACAAAACGCGTCAATGGAGCGGGCCCTAGTGAAAACATGAAAAGCAGGAGTTTTAAAAATGGAGAACATTTTGTATAAAAATGCTTTTATGCTTCCAATAGTATACTGGGTGACAACAAGTAATTTTGTTGTCACCCGATCACTTGATGCCAATTTTTGATATAACATCTGTGTATTTTCCCGGTTAAACGAAAGTAATATAAACTTTTGATATTTGAAATGAAACACCCTGTATATTTTTAGAATTTGAATTCTACAGGTCATTCCTGATATAAAACCGTTAATATATTCATAACCCTAAGTCTTTTGGCTTTGAGAAAATGGCGTTTGAAAATTTCCAAACAACAGCACATTATGCAGTTTAATGGAAAAACAAATGAACATAACAAAATTTAAAATGCTTAAAATAGTTCCTTTAAAAGACTCCACCTTTACTATTTGCAGTTTAGCCGGAAGTAGCTATAAAAGCTGAACTTCCAAGTATGATAACCCTGTTAATTTAAATGGAACACCCTATATATTTTTTAAGATTTAAATTCTTTGCTATTCATGATATAAAACCTATGATATACTTATAACCTATCTTTTAAGTTTTAGAGAAAACGGAGTTTAAAAGGTCCGAACGACCTCACAATAAACAGGTTCATGGATATTGTGTCGTCGTTTGGACCTTTTCAAACGCAGTTTTCCCTAAAACTAAAAAAGATAGGTTATTGGTATATTATAGATTTTATATCAGGAATAGCTTAACGAATTTTAAACTTAAAAAGTATATAGGGTGATCCATTAAAATTACCAGAGTTATCATACCTAGAAGTTCAAATTTTACAGCACTTCCGGTTAAACAGAAAGTAATTTTATAGGATCTCTAAAGGCACAGTCTTTTAAAAGAACTAATAGCATTTTAAAATTTTGTTATGTTCATTTGTTTTTCCATAAAACTGCATATTGCGCTGTCTTTTAGACATTTTCAAACGCCATTTTCTCCCAATCCAAAATAGTTAGGTTATGGATATATCAAAGGTTTTATATCAGGAATGACCTGTAGAATTCAAATCCTAAAAAATATACAGGGTGTTCCATTTAAAATATCAAATTTTATATCACTTCCGGTTAAACCGGAAGTAATACACAGATGATATTTAATCTAAAATTGGCATATGATGATATGACATAACGTCCCTAAATTTAAAAACTATACGGTTGCACCAGAGACAACAATGAGACGAGTAACTGGTCCTAACAATTTGTCCATTGTATTTATCTCTTTCTGGTTTACCGCAAGTTCCAATAAATATGTCTTTGTCTTTCATCATGGCAGGCTATCGTAGATGGAGCAATCATCGTTTTGCCCTGGTTGCCAAGTTGTTTACAATTTCTGCATGTAAACTTTAATGTCCTTTTGGCTCACATCTAATTAAGAGAAAGAAAATATACCATGAATCGAATATTCTTAACTTGACAACGTTACCGCAGGCAGTCACGCCGAAATGTTATTCGATATTTTTTAATGGCCGATTTGTTTGGACAGTTTGTTTAGATTTTCTGTGATTTATTGTGTGTTTCGTGGTTTTTTACCTTTAATTGGACTTTGAATATTGACTTTTATACTAGTATTACAGTGTATATATTAAATTTGTGCTTTTCAACAGATAATTTAAGGTAATATTGACATGGTTATCTGTAAGAAAAATCTTTATAAAAACCAAATATGACATTTTTAATTAGGTGTGTGTAATTATTGAACTAAACCCCAATATTTTATATTAATAGGAAACAAAAATAAGTACCTAACATTAAGGGCAAAAATAGCACAGCTATATAATTTAAATTTGGCGGGCAAACGATAAAGTCGACTTATGCGCCATCTGCGTTTACCTTCCTTGAAGACAGACAAGGAAGGCCCAGCAGCTATCACTCTCTCGGATAATTTATTTACATTTAGTTGCTCGTCTCATTCTTGTCTCTGGTTGCACCAAAGAAAATAATTTTCTGGATAGTAATTTCGTTGTCACCCGGTATACATTTTTTTACCACCATTTTTTTTGTAGAATAAATGAATTTGGAAACTACACCGGCAAGAATTCTCGAAGAGCATCATATAAATTTTAACTTCATAAAAATCCACAAGTGGCGCTTTACAAGCCGTGGGCATTAAATCGACTCTAAAAAAGGATTCGGATAAAAGTCTCGAGTAGTATCATCAATAAAGACCGCATCTCCTTTCTACTTTCTAACAGCTTCAGCTTCGGTCGGCCTTAACTGATTACGAATGGAAAGTTTCCGAAGGATTCTGTAAAATGTTTTATTGGGTTATAAAACGATTTGGACTAATAAAATAATAAAACTCCTAATAAAAAAAATGTGTTGAATGATGTTTTAAATCGCTAAGATAAAGTATAGAAGGAACAGTTTAAAAATGTAAATTCGGTGCTCTTTAATAAGAAAAAAAAACACAAAAAGTTTAAAGCAAAGAAATCGGCATGCTTGTTTCCGCGGCCGCCTTTGCTATATTTCTTTTATGATATGCCGGTTGATGCAGCTGGTCACCGCACTATGGGATGGAAATTAATTTTTTTGGTCAAAATTCTGAAACTAACCAATCTAGCTTAAAATGAGGTGCTTTTTACTGAAAAATATTATAAATTATTACAAATGCTTTTTGGAAACCTAAAATTTATTATATGTTATTATAAATTTACACCCTCCTTAACATTATTATTTTTTATTGTACAAAATAAACTAAAATGTCAACTTGTTTGGTTAATTCGGTAGTATTCTAATCAGTAATCCAAAGATTATTATCTCATATGATATACAGGGTACGACAATAGGTATGAAGTTTTTAAGTGGAATACCCTGAATATTATATCACCACCAAAAAATCTTTTAAAATGCTTTAAAAAATACTAAATTTGATGTGTCCAACTCAATTTGTTTCGGAAATATGACCATCCAAATCTGAAAAATAATTTTAAATTATTCTTAGAAGCGTAATAGAGACACATCTTCCTAACTTTTTTATTTTTTAACGTATAAAATAAATAAAAACACTGTTTTGTTGGGTAGATTCTGTAGAATTCATATCTTTCATCAGAATGCTTTTATCTTTTAGGATATACAGTGTAGGACAAAACATATTAAATTTAAAATGGAAAACTTTGTAAATTATTTAAAAATCTTGTATCTGTCCTTACATTCAGAAGTAGCAAAAAGTAGAAATGCAATTGTAAGTACAAAAACTGATAAAGAAAAAGGTAAAAAAATCTTTGACAAAAGTAGCGAGACTTCGTGAGACGGTATTGGAAACACAACAATAGCTCTTATTATTTAAACTCTTTTACTTTTTTACTAAACAAGGCTAATAATAAAGTAAGTAGATGAAATGTTGTATATTTATGTTTACTTAAAATACATTTTCAAGTTTCTTATTACCCCAATAGAAGTCGTCATATCCTTTTATAATTTTGCGTACATGTAGTTTGGAGTATCTACTTTGAAATACACAACATGACCCATTAAAATTACAAAGTTGCTTTTTGGCCAAAATAATGGATTTCTATCCCATAGTGTATCGGCGCGTCGCTGTAAAGGATTGCGGCGCCTTTGTATAAAATAGTCCGATTGCAGGCGGCCTTTTTATGTTTTTTTGTATTATTTTCAAAGGGTACCGAATTTGCGCTTTTAAAATGTTCTTACTATAAATAAGTTTTATCGCCAAATATTACATTTTTTTTAATTCGTGGATAACACATGATCCATCACAAAGTCGTGGAAAAGACCTTTACGAGCGATTTATACAAAAGCGATAACCAAACAATAAATTTAAAACCACAATCCAACGTTTATTTGAAATTCAATACCATCATAAAACAAATCCAAAGGAGAAAGGCGAGCGATATGAGCAAAAAATGGCTCCGCAAAAAAACTTTCATTTTGTTGTTGGATTAAACAGGTTTTTTGAATGACTTAGTAGGATATCGAGAATAAAGAAAAACAGTTTTTTTATAGCGCTTCGTCTACGTAGTCTGGAAAAAAGGTTATATATATTACGGGAGGTAGCAAAGTCTATGATATGCCGGTTGATGCAGCTGGTCATCGCACTATGGGATAGAAATTAATTTTTTTGGTCAACATTCTGAAACTAACCAATCTAACTTAAAATGAGGTGCTTTTTACTGGAAAAATATTATAAATTATTACAAATGCTTTTGGAAACCAAAAACTTATTATATGTTATTATAAATTTACACCCTCCTTAACATTATTATTTTTTATTGTACAAAATAAACTTACATTTTGTTGTTGGATTAAACAGGTTTTTTGAATGACTTAGTAGGATATCGAGAATAAAGAAAAACAGTTTTTTTCTAGCGCTTAGCCTACGAAGTCTGGAAAAAAGGTTATATTACGGGAGGTAGCAAAGTCCGCAAAACAAAAATATAAGGTTGCCTGATTTTTTTGTTATGTTGTTCATCTTCCTCTTTTGGGTAGATACTCGACTGTCTGGTTGGCGGTAGAGGTTGCGTTGGCGCCCAGCTGTGACCTTGACATTTAGAGCTGTCACCTTGACATTTAAAGCTGTCACTGATACGTCAAAAAATCAGATCTTGGTCATATATTATCGTTCCAAGTTGCATCAAAAGATACGGGAAGTTTCAGAAGTTAGAAGAGGGACGGTATAATTAGCAATGCTAAAAGTGTCTGGTAATAAAAAAAAATGTTTGGTAAAAAGAAATTGCAAATTAGGTTTCTTAAAATGTTTTTAAAACCTTGGATTATTACATGTACAGGTAGAATGCGAACTAATAAAGCCAACCACTACCGCCAGCCAGACAGCCCAGTGTCTATCCAGAAGAGGAAGAAGAACAACAAAAAGTCAGCTGACCAAAAATTCTTTTTGAAAACGTTGTTACCTCCCTAAGTCGGTCTATATAGGGTCGCGACATTCGGCCATATTGCTTTGACGTGTAATGACGTCACATGTCCCATTTTTTGGCCATGTTTTTCAATGCCGGAGATATACAGTTAATTGTATTAGTAGAACAACCGTTTACACAAAAGTTTTTAATTATTATTAAGTTGTAAATTCTTTTACTTTAAATAAAAACATTTGGAATTACATCTTTCAACAAATATCACTTCCAAAACAATGCAAAATGAAATGCGCCAATTCTAGACGCCACTGGATTGATCATCAGCTTTGATTTTACCAACTTTTCTCCGTGGAGTGCCCTTCCTCGCGTCCCCGACCTCGAACCGCCTAAAGGTTGAGGATGTGTCGCAACCTTATAAATATAAACTAACCTTGGTTACCTCCTATACTAATAAATTTTAATAATTATTTAATTATTTTAAGTTTTAGAAATAATGTAAATCTGCAGATGCAGGCGCTTTGGAACTTTGTGTCAGTCCGCGCAAAAATTACAAAGCAAATAGAAAAGGAGAGAAAATCAATCTTTTATCAAAAAAGTGGCACAATTTAAATTAGGTTTTACAGATCTTCAAGTCATGCGCACAAAGAATATTGGCAATATTCGGGCAATGCGCATGACACAAAATCCCGTTGTGTTCAGTTGATAGCCGAGCCAGGCAAAGTAGGTAAAATACTGACTTGATAATATTAAACCACACACAAAGCTATTACATTGGAGGTGCAAAATGGCAATTTTTTACCAAATAATTAAATATAAATCTATGATTCTCAGCAGATTCATGTTTTTTACCAAAAATGAAATTTAACATTGCTAATCGGTGACTTAACATATCAACATCTGCAGATGTGTGTTATTTTTCAATGGGTAGGTGTATGACAACGGTTTATTTCCTTCTTCTATTCTCATTGGAAAATTACAATGATGACGCCTGACCCGCACGCCAGACGTAGAAACGCTTGGCGTAATGACATAGTTATTAAAAGTACTTTTTACAAAGATACGCCGCACCTTAGTGCATGCAGACTAATCGTTTCTTTTATTTTTGCAAAGCAGGTGGTATATGGATAATATCGAATTAATAATGAGTGTATTTGAGTAAAAGCGAAATATTTGAAATCTTTAGGTTTAAGATGAAAAATTAAAACTTATTCTGTTTGATTTTGTACAATTCATTTTTTTTTCTATGCCATTGCAAAAAATAAATAATTTAAAAAATACGTTTTAAATATTTTTTCCACGACCGTTTAAAAAAATGCTGCTTTATAAATCGTTAACATTAAGTTAAAGTAATCCATTCCAGTACACTACATAAAGTGTTAAACAAGTTACTTTTTTCAACACTTTCAAGCTTTTTTACAGGTTGAATTAGTGCATTGTTCTACAATAAACCTAAATATCAATTTATTCAATGTAACAGTAAACGCGACATCATCTAAACCAAACGGTCAAGTTACCTTGGATTTCGTCATTATTTCCTTTAGTTCATGTGTCACTAGTTTTAAAATTTGAAAGTTTGCAAATTAAATAATAAATGCATAGTTATGAAGATAATAATTGTCTCTTAAAAATAAGGAGGTTATGATTTTTGTTGCAATATAATGGCTGTGCGGCAAAAATTTAAATAATAAGTTTAGAAAAACTAAACACGTATAAAATGGTATTTTAGAAAATTTTTATACGGTCGTGGAAAAAATATGGTATGTAACACATGCATAAAGTGACTCTCTCTTCGAGGTCAAACCTGGTATACGGACGGGTCCAAAACCGAAGAAGGGTCAGAAGCAGGTGTCTACAGTGAGATGGGAAACACTCGTTTGACCTTTCCACTGGGAAACCACGCCTCTGTATTTCAAGCAGAAATTTTTGCGATCTTACAATTGTGCCAGGATTAACAACCAAAGGCCCCGCACAAATTGTACAATCAACATTCTTACGGATAGTCAAGCAGCCCTTGGTGCACTAATTAATCCCAAGGTATCGTCTTGGCTGGTACTAGAATGCCTCGAGGAACTCAGGGAACTGGCGGAACGCAACAACACGAGGTTGATGTGGGTGCCAGGGCATTGCGGAATTCGAGGCAGTGAAAACGCAGACGAACTGGCTAGAAGAGGGTCAGCCACGACATACGTCGGGCCAGAACCAGTAATTGGAGTGCCAAAGAGTACCTTCCGGAGTGCGGTACAAAACTTGGTAAAGGACCAGCCAAGACTGCACTGGGAAAGGCTTCCTCAACACATGCATGGGAAAATATACATCAGTGGACCATGCACAAAAAGAGCTAAAGAACTACTCAAAATGGGCAGGAATCAGCTAAGAACGATCACAGGTTACCTCACCGGACATGCTCCAGTGAAAGAACACCTAAATAAAATGGGATTATACAACGGAGATCTGGACGGCAGATTATGTGGAGCAGAGACCGAAACAGTATCCCACATACTGTCAGAGTGTGAGGCACTGGATCACAAAAGACAGGCAATCTTCAGGGATATTAGAGTGCCCCCGGAAACATATGGTACGCACCCAGCAGACCTATACTGCCTTCTTCAAGGAACTAGGGTACTGGAATGGGTACAATAAAACGGGAGTTTGGTACAATAAGCCTTCAGGCTGCAGTGCCACCGGACATGCAGATGGCTCCCTGGGAAAAGAAAAAAAATGCATAAAGTGTCTTCTTTTGTTCATGGGATTGCCGCACTCGCCTGACGGCTCGTGCTGTCAAACTACCCATTCGTAAAAAATATCACTTTATGCACTAGTTACATAAATTACTATTTTTTACGAAATTATGTGGTTGAGGGCTAGAAAATCCTGAACACCCCAACTAACTTCAAAAAAAAAGGTTAAAACTGAGCCACGTTAATATTTTTCTATTCCATCATTTTGCACTGTAATATAATAAACGTTTTATAAAATTTTTCCGAAAAATTTAAAAAATATATAAATATTAATACTAAATAGGAAAAATTGTTTTTTAATGTTTCAATAATTATTAGAGCATTACTCTACAATTGTTTCGCCTTTCTAGGGCTTTATCAAGAGTACTTCGTATACTAAATTTAAAAAGAGAATTATATACCAAACATCAGCAATAATGTATCCAATAGGCTAGATAAAAGACAAAACAGAAAAAATAGATATGTCTAGGATTTATAAAGTTAATTGCGCAGACTGTTATACGGAATATATTGGTCAAAGTGGAAGGAGCATAAAAAACAGAATAAAAGAACACAAAACATCAATTTTAAATGGTTTAAAAACACAGGCATTTCAACACATTGTATAGAACAAAACCACTTTATAGATCTTAATAATGTTAAACTACTCCATAGAGAAAACAAAGGTAAAAAATTAAATTTATATGAACAACTAGAAATTAAAAAATCACTTATAGACAATACAACTCTTTCCACCAAGGATCAAGTAAATTTCGCAGATATGCCAATTATAAATAAATTTATTACCACATCTGGGCCGCATAATAAAACCCCTAATAATATTTTTTAGACCTTTTTGGGAAAAACGTGTTAAATGGTTCTGTTGGTAAATAATTCTCTTTTTAAATTTAGTATACGAAGTACTCTTGATGAAGCCCTAGAAAGGCGAAACAATTGTAGAGTAATGCTCTAATAATTATTGAAACTTTAAAAAGCAATTTTTCCTATTTAGTATTAATATTTAAAAAATGTTTCATAAGAAACCAACTGCGGATACAATTCAGTGTAAATATATAAATATTTTTTAGGGTGTTTTACAATGACTTATTAGCACTATCTTCTTTTGATGACATTAAAAATCTAACCTAATTTATTTTAGCCGATCTAAAAATCTAAAGAAACCTAATTTAATTTGGTTCAACTAAAATTCCACAAGTGGTGTCTCACGAGCCATTTGCATCAAGTGAAGCGTTGAGAAAAGTTCAGATAAAACTTTTCAGCCGTATAATCAATAACGACCAAAACTAGTTTAGTGTTCTTGACTAGCAAGATAAAAGAACATTTTTTTGGAAAATTTAATTAACTTTTTTTTTTATTTTGCATGTCTTAAAAGAAAAAAACACTGTATACACTGTTTTAAATAAACAAAAAAAAAAGTAACTTTAAAGAAAATAATTAAAACTTACTACAAACCTAAAAAATATAAACAAATAAACGTCTAAAAAAATAAAGTTGGTTAATGTCAACATGTCAATAAAGTATAAAATCGTTTGTTTCAACGCCAAAAGTCTTGGACCCCCTAATTTCTATACTTCTAATTTATTTAGAAAAATTAAAAGGACTAATTTAAAGTGTTGTCCATGTTGATTTTAATTTAGCTGAAAAACATATTTTGAGTTTACGTATATGGCTAAAATAAAAGAAATACCAAAAAATTTAAAAAACAGTGTTAATTTATAAATGACGTTTATTGCAACCAAAATTACCTGTATGACAATACAAAAAAAGAAAATGCAGCTAACACCCTGTGGGCCCTCCCCTACTTCTGAGTAATGAGTTTACACGTCTGGGCATGGAAATGATTAAATTATTAATTAATTCCTGCGATATGCGGTCCCATTCTTTTACGGCGGCTACCGCAAGTTCCTCCTCGGTTCTAGGTGGTGGATTGCGATTGGGGATGGCTCTGGAAACAATATCCCCTCAGATTCTTAATTGGATTCATTTCTGGGGAATTAGCTGGCTACTCTAATCTGTTGATTTCTTCAGCATTAAAAAGCTCCTGAACTATTCTGCCTCGATGTGCTTTGGCGTTATCATCCATCAAAATGAAATTCTCTCCAGTTTCATGGCGGAGGTAAATAACAATTGGGGAATAACATTATTCCCCCCGAACATTAATATTCCTCCTTGATAGGGGTCAACTTTACGTGGATAGTTGAGTCTTGACTGACGCCCTGGCTCTCTCCATACTCTTTGACGATGGTCACAACTGACCAGACCGAATCTTGATTCGTCAGAGAAAAGGACTCTTTCCCACTGGGCTACAAGCCATTCCCTATGAAAGAATTTTTTGTACGCGATTAAAATTGCAATTAGAGCTTCTATATAGGACACTTACCAAGTCTTCGATGTCGCCTACAGCTGTTTAACAAGGTCGTTCGTCGAACGGTTCTCCAAACAGAGGCGGTTTTTGTAAGCGGTACATAAAACTACATTATTTCTAAGAAAAATAGGTTATTACCTTATTGTTTATTAATAAATCATTATTTGTTCCCAGACTTTTTTTCCTAAAAATTAAAGTTATTTTATAACCAAGAAGTACCTTCCTAACAAAAACTTTCTCTTTAATTTTAGTCCTCGATTATCCGTAGCGGTAAATTCCCAAGTTTATGTATATAGGTTAAGATCATCCTGTATATTAATTATACCAAATATATAAAAGATCTGAAAAATCACCAAAGCGAACAAATAATAACGCCAGTGTAAACTATTGATTTTTTTACCCACTAATGGTTTAAACGCAAAAAAACTCCACAAGTGTTGTTCACGAGCCATTTCCATCAAATCGATTTTCGCGTAAGAGTTGAGATAAAACTCCCTGCGGCGTAGCATCAATTACCACCAAAACTATTTTTAACTTAACCCGGCTTTGGGCCAGCTAAACCGATGGGAAATTGCCCGTGATCGCCATTATTTTGGTTTAAAATGATTAATTGTAATTTAAAAGAATGGAGAAAACCGAATTTCATGTTTCGTTTTTATTGCAGTGTAATAAGTAAATGGTTTTTAGAGGCCCCTATTTTGTCAACCACAGCGTTTTTTTAATTTTAAAAATCTGAAGTTTTTTTTTAAAATCTTTTTAACCACAAACAAAATCAAAAATAAATAGATCCCAAAATTTGTATTATTTTACCTATACATTTACAAAATTGATAAAACCTAAGCAGTTTTTAGCAACCCGTAAGCCGAAGACATATTGTTTTGACGTATTGTGCCGTAATGTGTAGTAAACACATTTTTCGAATACATCTTGGTGAAGTACCTATAGGTTTTAATAATAAAATTTTAGGGTGTGTGTCTTATTCTTTTTATTAAGGTGTTTTATAATTTTACTATGACTTTCAGTTTGTCAGGTGACCTGGAAGGAACTAACACCATAGCAAAAACGTTCTGACACTTTTGTCACAGCCTGACAAAAATCTGGCATTTGATAGCGACATGACACTACACGATGCACACGAACATCAGACTGATGTCCACAACTTCCCTTGAAACAATATGAAAAATTGGCCACATAAAGGTTTCAAAATATTAAATTAATAAAAAGAATCTTTTAAATGTGAAATTCCTAAATGAAAAATCACATGAGCGTAGCCATACTATATGTTGATATATTATTTATATTTAAGACTTTAGAAATTTTTATTTTACCCAGATAGCTCTAAAGATTTCCATTTTACTTAGTCAATTTTTACGCTATTATGAGTTTTTCCTTGCTTGTCCCCGTCCCTCTTTCCAATACACGATCCTGGCCACGCCTTAGCGAAAGTTAATTTATTAATCAGAAGTAAAACTTAAAAAATATGATACCTCTTTAATGTTTAATTTTTACCTAATTCTTTTAGTAGTGTATAGAGAAATTAAATTAACAAAAATATTTCTCCAAAAATAAATTATATATTTTTTTCTTTGGCGTTTATTTTTTAAAAATTGTTATAATTAATTAAGTGCATTTTGGCATAATACGCTCTTTAATTTATTAACCTAATTGGTTGTATCTTAAGACTCACAAAGATCTTTTTGTCTTCTTAAGTTTAATCCGTTGTGTGATTCACCTCCACTCTCATTCATTCTTCAAAATGTCAGATCTCGTTAAATATTACTTGTGTTTTTGAATTTTAACATAGCATTTGATCCAACTATTTTAAAAAATTTCACATTAAAAATATAGAATACCGTAAAAGATTTGTCTTAAATTAAAGAATCAAACTGCAGTAATATTAGTCAATTATACCACGCTTTAAATTACACCTGATCGTAAAATAAACCTTCACAAATAAGGTAACACAGTTTTAAGATGTGGCCACACATAACCACACCAAGGCCTGCACCGTAGCACGGCCATGTCTCGGTTTTGAAATATACTATTGTAATCAAATGCCGCAGGGCTTAATATTACCGTTCCGTGCCCGACCACATACCCTGCACCGCATTTTAACAAGTAAACAACATCACCGACCAACGGTTGTAAGTCACGCCGCGTCGGCCGCGACGCATTTCTAAATTAGTCAGTTTGCATCGAACTTGTGATGTTTATAGTTTATTTAATTTTATGTTACTTAATTAATTATTAAAACCAAAATAACAATGTATTCATATGTTTAACTCACATAATATTTACAAGATGTAACAATAAAATTAATTTAACATTTTTTAATATTTATTAAATCATTATTTTTTGTATAATTTGTTTACAACAACTAACTTTTCCCACTAACTTTTAATTTTTCTACGTAATAAAATAAAAGGTGACGCCCGGTGAGCTCAAAGATTGGTTCGGGAAACATCGGCGCTATCAGATCCACGTATGATTTCATTGGCTGGGCATGTTTCAGGCCGTACAAGACACGGTCGTGCTACGATGCGGGTCTTGTGGGACATCGGTGCGGTTATGTGTGGCCAGACTTTTACCTATACTACACTCAAAGTTTGGATAAAAAGGTACAGAGATAAGTAGAAAAATCTGTTTTATTTAAACAAAGAGATATACATACATAAAACAATACCCTTAGCTTGACAAAAATACTTTTTATATTTTTGAGAGCAAGAATAGTTCTTTTGAATTTTTTCGAAATAATTCTCCCCACTTTTCATTATCACTGTGTATCCAGGCTCGGTACTGTTATGTGTGGCCCGACCTTTAAATGTGTTGCTACGTTTTTCGCAAATTTGTGAAAAATGAATATATCTAATTTCGGATTTAGAGTCTCACATGTAGGGTAGGGCGGGGCTAGTTGAGCAATTTTTCACTTCATCGGTTATAGCTTTTCAAAAATAAGTCTTAATGGCTTATAATGCATACTAATAGATTAGCAATTTATCCCTTATTAATAGTGTCCATAGTAATTTCTTTCTAATAAGTCGAATTTAGGAGCTACATCTATTTTAATGTAGATACGTACCCCATAGGTGAGGTAAGTTGAGCAAGGGTATCGGGCTAGTGGAGCACTTAGAAAGTATAGTTGAATTATGGCTTGAATGTTAGATACGTTTACAATAAAAACATTTTGACAATTTGCTTTTTATATTTATAATCTTATAGTGACTAAACAACAAATCTTATTAATAAAACAGCAACGTACCTAGCTTAGCCTAGCTATTGAATTTAATACCTATCAATTCATCTTCGTTTTTTAAAATTTTTAAGCAGTTTTATTTTGGTTCTCTTGTAATGTCTTCTGTATCTGTTAAATTGCAGCTTTTCTCTATCTACTGTTTGATTTGGCTCCTTTTCTTGGACCAGCCTTTGGGTATGGTCGAACTATTTCCAGAGAAAATGTATAGGTTAGATAGGATCAGCTCGTTTTCTTTGTTGCTTGTACAAAGTTCGGGTTGCAGCCTACTTTTAAATCTTGAGGAGACTCTAGTAGTCTTACTGTCATAGGTCCGTATCCCAAAAAATTAAAAAAATTATACTTAAACCGTAGGGTTAGTTGGTCAACTAACCCCAACCTGGAATTTTAAAGAAAAAGTAAATTTATTAGAAAACCGGTTAGAATTACATCCAAAATCTTTACACATATTAAAACTGCAATAAATTTACTTAAGATTTACACTTACCTGATTGAGAACGGAATACATTTAACTATCACAGATAAAATTTTCCGGCTTGCAATTATTTAACTTTTTAATCACAAAATAAACAATGCGCATGGATACTTTTCTCGATCGCCGCGTCACCACTAGTGGTCGCACAATGAGTTCCCCTCGCGCAACCCCTTCTTTATGCTATTTGATGCTTTCGCGTGCGGTCGATAGTTTTTGTGATATTTTGATTGCCAAACTTACCTCTATGCTCAACTAGCCCCGCCCTACCCTAACCAATAATTTTTCTACCCTACAAAATGTCAGTTTTTCAATAAATGATCCTAAACTAGACACATTCGATATTTGAGCTATTTTAGTACAGAAATAAAATGTGCAATTATTTAAGCCATTCCAACGTTGGCCAAAGCTATTAATTTAAATATGTCGCCATATAAATCTAGTAGAATTAACCCTAATAGCCAAACTGGCCTGTAAAGGGCGTTGCTGAAAGTAAATAACTGTGATGAATTGTATTTTTAATGTTCCGCTTATAAAGTGGCCCGATCAATCATTCTAATGAGCTGTCAATTAGAATTTAAATCAGTTTGGATGTTATCTTTGGACATTATTGGCATATTCGTTACTTGATCTCCATCAATCTGCATTTTTAATCATTTTTGTTTTTATAAAAATGATATATCGATGTTTTAATATTTTTTCTGTGACAGAAAAAAGAAAATCTTTAACAGGTACTTAAATGTGAGTTTTTATAAAATCACTTTTTTCCTGTGAGCGCAAGAAAAAAGTACTCACTTTTTTCCCACGCATACACACACGTAAGTAAAAGTAAATGTTAATTTTCTTGCAGAAGTCATGAACTTTCTCAGCGTATTGATGTGCATTTTACCATGGCCGCAAGGTCTCCGACATGCAATTGTACGTGTGAGTGCAGTGGGTGGGGAGGCTGCTTAATTTGCAACGTCCTCCTCAGACTCTAGGCACTCGTGATGATTGTCTGGGTGAACCGCGAGGACATTGACCACCTGATCAAGCATGCCACAGGCGTAACACGTCGGGAGTGCATCCACACACGATATTAGGTAAGGGCTTTAAACCAATGCAATCATTTGAAATTTTATCATTTACTAATATGCTTTCATTACTTCTTATACCAAGAACTGACCCAAGGCAAAACCGTTGCTGGTCAATTTCTAACTTCAAATCTTTGTTATATTTTGTTAAAACTTATTTTAGAACCTGGATGTTTTAAAAATATATCTACGTGTTTTCTAACAAATGGTACAGCTCAGAGAATGTTATAAAGTTCCAAATAACTATCATGTCCACAGGTCTCTACCAGAGGGCCTGAACGATAAAAGTTTACAAGAGGAAGAAAGAACTTTTTAATAATATTGATAACGAACTGAGTATTTGAAACAAGAACTGATGCTTTTATATTAATGGCAGAATCCTTGCTATTACCAGAGTCTTCAACACTGCTATTTTTATTATTAATTTATAATTTACTTTTTTATTTTAGTGCAACAACAAAAACTGAAATATCTATTGACAACTAAAATTAAGCAATTATGATAATTAAGTCTCCTTGTCATTATTTGAGAAGTACTTATTCATAAAAAGACATGTCAGTTACAAATATTTTAAAAGAAATAGATTAAACGTAAAACATTGATATTATTTTAACTAAAATTTTAAATGTGTTAAAATAACTTTTTGTCGGCCTAGAAATAAACATTTTCCACGACCGTTTAAAAAAATGGTTTTATTTGTTAACATGGAGTTGTAGTACTTTATTCTAGTACACTACGTGTAGAAGTTTTAAAATAACTTTTGCTTTTCTAACACTTTGAATAGTGTTTTATTTCAATGCTACTAAAATAATCCAAAATATCAATTTATGCAATGTAACAGTAAACGCAACATCAACTGAACCAAACGGTCAAGTTACCTTTGATCTCGTCATTATTTCTTTTAGTTCATGTGTCACTGGTTTTAAAATTTGACACTTTGCAAATTAATTCATTAGAAATTATTGAAAATAATAAGAAATAAAAGTAATTTGGATGACTAAGAAAATTGAAAAGGAATTTATACTGTTTTAGTATTATTTCTACAAAAAGTAAAAGTACACTACAATTTTCCTAAAACTTATTAAAAAATGCATAGTTATGAAGAGGGATAATTGTCTCTTTAAAAATAAAAAGGCTTTGATTTTTAGGTTGCAATATAATGGTTTGTGCTGTCAAGACTTCCCATTCATAAAAAAGTATTACGTTATGCACGTTACATAAATTACTCTTCTATTCTACGTATTTTTTTTATCTTTTGGACGAACCACGAAGGCTTAAAGCCTAAATACTAACGTTCCGTGGGCAGGCCTGAGCTGAGGTAAGAGGGAGCTTGTTCGCACGGGACTTAAAGACTTGAAGATTGGGGGGAGAAGGAAAGACCTCCGCGGGCAGCAGGTTCCACAATCTAGAAACTCTAGGGATAAAAACGAACGAACAGGTAAAGAGAAACTCCGGGATCCGGGTCCAGTTGGACCGTATAGGGATGCATACGCGCGGAACCACGGAAGTTTTTCTCTGGGTGAACCGTGAGTGGAGGAAACTATACTGGACAATTTTCAGAGCAGGAAGCCCATGAAAGTACCTATAAAACGGCGAGTAAATCCCCCACAGCCCGACGATGGGCAAGAGAGAAAAGCCTTTCTGTAAGTGAAGGATCATTAATGAGACGAATAGCTCTTCTTTGAATAGAATCAAGAATGCTTAGGGTTGTGGGGGACGTATTTTTTCTATTATTATATATTTTTATAGGAAGCACCATTAATCGTTTTGGACATACGATATGTCTACTTTTGTTTGGACTTTGACCGTTTTAGTGCCTGGGCAGGCAATAAAGTGCATTTCATGATAATAACCTTTTAAAACCTATTAAGGAGTTTCTTTTGACGAGTCTACTACGAATATTCATACCGCTATATATGGAAGCGGCGCTGGCCCAGTCTGTCAATTTTGACATAATTCGGATGTCGGACTGGGCAAACGCGTTATTTTTTTGTCCAGCGAGTATACCACAATGTTTTATATGCAATTTTTAAACATTGTGCCAAAAATGATAAGGATCACAGTCAGGAAATTCGTCCATTCTAATACGCAAAAAGATTAGTTAGTTATGCCCTAGGGTTTTGGGCCTGTAACCCTTATTACTTTTGGAAAAATCTTTCATATTTAATTATTAATACAATTAGTGACATAAATGTTATAATTTATTATTTATAAATATTAGTTTAGGCCTTTAATTTTATAATAAATTTATTAAATAAATAAATAAATTTACCTTTTATAAATGTAAAAGTAAGATAAAACAAAACAATGAAATATTATGATTTTTGTATTTAATTTATTTATTTGCGAGAAACTATTATTGCAAAATGTAATATAATAATTAATAGTATAAAGGCAATAATTAAAGTACATTAATACCATTTTTAAATTGATGTGCACATCAATAAAAAAAATTGCTGGAGTTTATTTATTGTTTTATGCGAAATGTGAAAAGCCTAAATAAAGCAGAGGGTAAAGGTATTAAAACGATGGAAGCCGTAATTAATTTGATTGCTTTAGGAATGCATTGGTTAAATTAAAAGTTTTAATGTTTTTTTTTTATTATTTTCATACCCATATAATATTTTAAACCTAAAAACATAGTTAAAATGTATATTTGCTAACAGCAACGATAAATATAAAATTCAAAACTATACAGGATCATAGAGGCTCCTAAATGACAAAAAGAAAGAAAACAAATACATAACCTGGTAGAAACGACTACTTGGCTGGTTACTTTAAAATTACGGAGTCTCCAAATAAATGGATGACCCCGGGTCGCAATGAAGACGGTGACACGTGTTTCATCCTTGTTGGGAATCATCACAACCGCTGTACATTGCTGACAACTTGGCTATGTTTTCTAGTCGCTAAACATAATTCCTGTCGGAACTAAGGAAGTAAGTTCAGCGGCCAGAGCCATCTCGCCAAGCAATTTCAAAACAACCAGCCAGAGCACTCGTTAGGTTAAAACGGTAAAAGGGGTGCCATCTAGGTGTATATGGCGTAAGTAGCATGTGTTGTAATACCAACAAACCATAATGGAAACTGGCACACTCATCAGTTCACGGGTTTGTGAATTTCGGATGAGCAGTTTTGCACAACTCCAGGTAGGTGGCGTACAGCAAAAGCTGAAAGGTATGATAAAATCATAAAGGCAGTATATTTCACCCAACTGCATATAATAATAAGAAAGTAATTTTCTTGAGCCTTAGAATAAACAATTTAATAAGAGTTTTAAATTCTTGGGCATAGAGGCTCCTAAATGACAAAAGAAAAGAAAACAAATACATAACCTGGTAGAAACGACTACTTGGCTGGTTACTTTAAAATTACGGAGTCTCCAAATAAATGGATGGTATGTGTTGAGTCGTTTTAAAGTTTTATATTTAAATAACTAAGTTTTTAATTTTTTTATTATAAAGATTTTACGCACAATCTTATTTAAAATAAAATAAAATCTGTAAACCTAATAATATAATACTAAAGTACTCTTTATATTTTGAGACCAGAAAACCTTGTATTCTTTGCAAACTTTTTATAATTAAATATTTTTTTCGGACAACTACTAAATTTATAATAATGTAACTTTAAAAATTTCACAATCAAGCTTTTACAATTAGGACAAAGTTTTAAAATAAACAAATAAATAACTCAGTTTTACAACTTTTTTTATTACAAAGCTTTGTTAAGTAAAAATCAAATTAAAACGGGCTTATTGGTTTATTTTACCCAAAAAACACTATTATACGTATAAATACAAATTCGTAAATATTTTTACTTCCTACGCGCAGCACATATTGTTATTTTTAATTAAAAAATACGCGATATCACAGAATATTGCCGCTATTAATAACAATCAAAACTAACAGTAAAAAATTCAACAATAAACATAAATTCCAAATAAATTATGTTTGAACATGACTTAGCGAATGAAACATATATTTAAATTTAAATCCCTTTGGGTTAAATTTGTTTCAAAAATACAATTGGGACAAAGTTTATAAACATAAATAACTCAGTTTTACAACTTTTTTTATTACAAAGCTTTGTTAAGTAAAAATCAAATTAAAACGGGCTTATTGGTTTAGTTTACCCAAAAAACACTATTATACGTATAAATACAAATTCGTAATATTTTTACTTGCTACGCGCAGCACATATTGTTATTTTTAATTAAAAAATACGCGATATCACAGAATATTGCCACTATTAATAACAATCAAAACTAACAGTAAAAAATTCAACAATAAACATAAATTCCAAATAAATTATGTTTGAACATGACTTAGCGAATGAAACATATATTTAAATTTAAATCCCTTTGGGTTAAATTTGTTTCAAAAATACAATTGGGACAAAGTTTTAAAATAAACAAATAAATAACTCAGTTTTACAACTTTTTTATTACAAAGCTTTGTTAAGTAAAAATCAAATTAAAACGGGCTTATTGGTTTATTTTACCCCAAAAAACACTATTATACGTATAAATACAAATTCGTAATATTTTTACTTGCTACGCGCAGCACATATTGTTATTTTTAATTAAAAATACGCGATATTCACAGAATATTGCCGCTATTAATAACAATCAAAACTAACAGTAAAAATTCAACAATAAACATAAATTCCAAATAAATTATGTTTGAACATGACTTAGCGAATGAAACATATTTAAATTTAAATCCCTTTGGGTTAAATTGTTTCACAAATACAATTAGGACAAAGTTTTAAACATAAACAAATAAATAACTCAGTTTCACAACTTTTTTATTACAAAGCTTTGTTAGGTAAAAACCAAATTAAAACGGGCTTATTGGTTTATTTTACCTCAAAAAACACTATTATACGTATAAATACAAATTCGTAAAATTTTTACTTTCTACGCGCAGCACATATTGTTATTTTTTATTAAAACATGCGCGATATCACAGAAATATTGCCGCTATTAATAACAATCAATAACTAACAGTAAAAAATTCAACAATAAACATAAATTCCAAATAAATTATGTTTGAACATGACTTAGCGAATGAAACATATATTTAAATTTAAATCCCTTTGGGTTAAATTTGTTTTACAAATACAATTATGGACAAAGTTTTAAACATAAACAAATAAATAACTCAGTTCTACAACTTTTTTTACTACAAAGCTTTGTTAAGTAAAAACAAATTGAAAACGGGCTTATTGGTTTGTTTTACCCCAAAAACACTATTATACGAATAAATACAAATTCGTAAAATTTTTACTTTCTACGCGCAGCATATATTGCTATTTTCTATTAAAAAAATACGCGGTATCACAGAATATTGCCGCTATTAATAACAATCAAAACTAACAATAAAAAATTCAACAATAAACATAAATTCCAAATAAATTATGTTTGAACATGACTTAGCGAATGAAACATATATTTAAATTTAAATCCCTCTGGGTTAAATTTGTTTCACAAATATGTAAATTATCAAGATTACACTTTGAATGCTAACAAATATTATTGTTTGTCAGTGAAAAGTTGATATAAAACATTGGATTTTTATTGAATTAAACCGGTTTTGAATTTTTAAATATGTATTAGTTTGCTCAGCTCTGCATCGATATTCGCGTGTGGATTGTTTATAAATTAAATATGTTGACACAAAAAAATTGGCGCGGGAATGATTAGAATTTTAACGATATTATCACAGGCAAAACTCTTAAAATCTATTTTAAAAAAATGTCTACTTGGTAGGCGTTAAATTGTGCATCGTAAGAGTAGCCATAGGAAGTCGCATGTAAATTTTGATATCTTTAATAATTGGCCTCTCTATTAATTTTACAACAAAATTGTATAAGACTTTTTGAAGAACTTGAAGCAATTCCATACACAGCGTAATTGGCAAACCATGAAAGCTTTTCTTTATGGAAAAAGGTGCACACTAAAATGATGTAGTGAAGAGGTGATCAGCTACTGTCAAGTGAAATTCTTGATATTAAAATTTTGGATACTGGAGGTACCTAATGATGCACACACTTGCCACACAACATTCCACCGCAGCTTTATTTTAAGTCACCCTTAAACGGTCAATATTATGGTTGCAATATTGATATTGATCAATATTTATTGAACGTGTACGTACATTGACATAATAGAGACAAAATGCAACACCATAAATATGCACACTTATACCTATCCGTATACGCATCAAGAGACAATACGTCGGACATCAAAAAAAAAAAAAAAAAAAAAAAAAAAAAAAAAAAAATAGGTTAAAAGCACGGCATAAAAGCGTACTTACTTAACGTTATTTAAAATTCTTTATGCAACCACCTAAACCAATGTTGTTGAGGGTTTGTATCCTAACCTAAAAGGTGCCAAACAGACGCCTAACAGGTTTTTCTAAAGGTTTTTTTCGTGGTTCAACTACTCTTTATTACGAGTTTAATTTAACGATGGATGCAATTTTAAATCCAATGTTTCTAACTTTTAGCTTTTAAATTACTTGTTTATCAATAAATCAATCAAATTTTAGGGTTATGAGTCTTCTTCTTTTCTAATTTTGACGTACCAAAGTCTCTTCCACCATACTGCCATGATCGATCGTGGGGTCACAGACGATTTTAGTATCATCCGCAAAACAGACCCTTGCGGAACGCCACTGAGAACTGGATGTGCACCAGAAAGAGTGCCACTAGTCCTGACCTGAAAAATGCGGTCAGATATGTAACTTCGTATCCATTGAAGCAAAGGACCTCTAATACCATAGTGCTACAGCTTAAAAAAAAGCCTTTTCAATGGTACAGTATTAAAGGCCTTTTCAAGTCAAGGTACACAACATCAACCGGATATTGTTTCTCCAGAGCCTGAGTCCAAAGTTGACGAGAGGATTGGAAAACACCGATCGACCCACGCAGAAGCCATGCTGGTTGTCAAGATGCTTCCTATGGTGTATCCGCAGGAAATCTGTGATCTCTTGAGCTATAATTTTCTCCATACACTTGCATGGTATTGATGTTTGTCCCCCTTTTTGTATATCGGAATGACTATCGCACTCTTCCAGGCTTCCAGAACTTTCCCTTTCGAAAATAATTCAGTTATTGTTTTAGCAAGAATGATGATTTTTTAAAAGTACTATTATAATGTCACAATCTATTGCTTAAATAATATTGACCGTGTGAGGGATGCTTTAATGCTCACTTCTATATTTACTTAAGCAGGTTTTTAATATTTCACCCCGTCACTTACTTACCAGTGCGCACCTTGCCCTAAGGTATGTTCACACTAAATAAACTTATACAGCCGCACAGCAACTAACGTATGCGTTCGGGTAGTGTAAATGTAAATAACGCATGAGGAAAGATTCGCTTTCTTTCAAAAATATTCGCTGCACACTGTTTTGGGATGCGTACCTAAAAACATGGTAAATAACTGTCGGAATGGAGGCGAACTACACTGCACGCATTCGTTTGCTAATTGTGGACGTCAGATCGCATGCTGAACAAAATGTGTGTGTGTGTTTTATTTGCCTAATCTAAAGAAAGCACAAAAATTTTACACACATTTAGACAGTCAGTGGCGTACCGTTTTTTTAATAAATATTCTCTCAGTTGCCTCTCGAGACTCCACTGGACTTTTTAAATGTAATTAGGTTAGTAATAAATTACCCCCTTAATGGCATTATTAATATTGCCAAATTAAAACAAAATTCGGAAAAGAATAGTAAGGATATTTAAAAAAATAGATTATTATTTTTTTAACATTTCAACACTTTGTATCTCAAAAGTTAAGAGTATTAGGACATATGTTTATATGGACTTTTCTTTCTAAAATAAGCTAAGGAATCATACCCTGTATTTTTAGCCATTAATTAAACTACAACCTGTATATGTATATATAAAAAAATATACCTAAAATTTGTATGATATTTTACAAGCACTTTATTTGGATGTCAACATATTGGAGATAAATATTCACATTCGCATTCGCGAATTTTAACATTCGTTACATTACTAGTGTAAACACACCTTTATGTGGAAATGTGTGACGTGGTTTGACATAATAACACCTACGAGTGTCCTGAACTGTGAAAGTAGATAATTTCAAATTTGTGTCGATTTTAGGGTAAATAACCATCATCAACATTTTATACCCATCATTTATTAAATGGGGTAAAGATTTTTACACTAATGGGATTTTAGTATTTACCATAAATAAATAGGAAGCCTGTTATTGCGCGAATCAACACGATTTATTTTGGATTTATATTCGGTCATTAAAATTCAAAACTAAATTTTTCATGGCCTCTACTAATAGCCGTATTTTACAATAACGCGTGTTTTAATAATTTTAACTGCCAATTTATTCGCGGATGCTTGTTATAAAAAACACAATGTTGTTTTTTTCAATTGAATTTATCTTCGTCGAGTGGTATTTATGAATGAGTTAATAAAAACAACTTTTTTTACCAAATATGTTTTTAAAAATGCTGGCAAGAAAATATTTGCTTAGGACCTAAATAATTTGCTTGGAGCTAAAGATATATGGATAAACAAATCAATTTTTTATTTAATAAGTGCATAAAATAATACTTTATTTTACGAAAGGGAAAAAATACAGTTTATGTAAGTGAGCATAACCTATTTCTTTACCTGCATGCATTTTATTATTTTAATTTGTAGGTCCTTTGTTGGTAATAAACTTAACTTTTATTATTATACCAATTAAAGGTTTTATGATTTGCCAGTTGTTTTTATTCATAACTTTACAGCATATGATGCACACGATGGCCTAAATATATGTTTCATTATATCTACAGCAACTAAGCTTATCAGTGGTGGTCAACCTTTTTGTATGCTGTGCAACTTTCGATACCAAAATTTTGGGCGTGCCACTACTGCCACTCATTTTTGTTACAGCAATTTTTTATCATTTATTTTTTATATTTTTATTTAATCTATAATAAAAAAACACATATTTACCCAAAGTCGGTCTATATAGGGTCGCGACATTCGGCCATATTGCTTTGACGTGTTATGACGTCACATCTCCCATTTTTCGGCTATGTTGTTCAGTGCCGGAGATATACAGTTTATTGTATAAGTAGAACAACCGTTTACACAACAGTTTTTAATTATTATTAAGTTGTTAATTCTTTTACTTTAAATAACATAACTTAAAAACATTTGGAATTACACCCACATTTTTTTTCTGCTTTAGTTGAGTGTGAGTTTTGGTTGTTTGGTTTTATTTATATTGTTATTTTTTTCTTTATTTGTTGAAAACTTGGCGTGCCACCTAAGACGGCCAGGCGTGCCACAGTGTGGCACGCGTGCCGCGGGTTGGCCACCCCTGCTACAGATAATAAAAAATGTTTTTTTTTAATCTTATATTTTTAAAAGTATTTAGGATATATGTACATATTAAATGTATTGTTTTCTTAAAGATTTGGAAGATAATATTAATGGTGATTTAATTTATAGGACGCTTCATTTAAAAAATGCTATTTTGTTATAACATTCGTGTAGATGCTTACATTTTTAAAATCATTAAAAACAGATATATAAAATAGGCATTCTTACACCCTAAATTAGGGTGTGACTAGCAACGTATCCTAACTTTAAAATAAAATATGGATGTTATAACGGGAATTAATTTTATTTATTACGATACTAAAATTAATTACAGATATTGTTTTTTTACAAACACATTTTTTAACACACCAATATGGGTTTTATTTATAGTAACTTTATTGGGGCTGTCGAAGTTTAGTTTCTCTGTAATAAAACATACCATTTTTTTTAAAAGTTTAAATTTAAAATAATTTATTAATTATTACTTTAACAGTACAATGTCCATCCTTGAATTTCATATTTACTGACATTTAAAGAAAAAAGTAATTTTTATAGTTTTTAAAACCTACTGTTAACATTTATTTTGTTTTATTAATTTGACGTATCTACTGTTTTAATTATAAAGGGTTTTTCATTTTTAACGCTCGATGTTTGACAACAGCGCATGAGAAAGGCAAGAATGATAAAGCCGTTAAATTTTAACAAAGTACTCAGTCAGTAGTGATATTTACTACAAAACGCCACACGATTGAACAACGCGTAGAAATCGTTAAAACTTATTATTAAAACAGTTTCGGTCCGCCAAACGTTCCGTGCACTGCTTTTAATTTATAGTTTTTCCCACCGAGGTCCTGCGATTTACCTCCGTTGGATTTCTTCTTGTAGGGTTGCATCAAATCTCGAGTATATGCGGACAAAATCACAAACGATTGCCGCCCTAAAGACCAACATAAATCGGACCATTGTTAAGATTGGGCCAAATTTGTGTCAAAATGTCGTTGAAAATAGGATCTCTAGGATTTGAATGAGTCAGCGAAATCGCGGCGATATAATTTTTTAAACCTAATGTCATTAAATATGTTTTAAAATAAAATACATCATTGCAATATAATTTTCATAATTTGTTCTGTTTTAATTCAAAGATAGAGCGCTAAAAATGAAAATCCCTTTAGAATAATTTACAACGTCGCGTCGCAGCAAGAACAGAAACACGATCTATTTGCTTCAGGCAGAGGTTATTCCATAATCCGTAAACTCGTGTTTTGTGCAACCACATAGCCAATATTAATTGCTATAAATGCCGGAGAAAGTTCCTAGACAAACTTGTCACGAATTTAAGTGAAAATTATTAAGCTCTGGTATGTAAATAATATTAAATTTGGTTTTTGGAAACAAATCATGTAGTCGAGTCAATAAAGCTGTAAAACAGATAATAGTATAGAAAGTCCTCAATATCAGCTCCAATTTTAATAATTTTCTTTTTAATATTTTTTTTTATATCATTTAAAATTGGAAACCTTAGATATAATTATTTGTATTGTGTAAACAATACCTATATATGTTATTTAAACAGGGTGTCCAAAAACTCTCCCAACATACTTCAAAGGGTGATTCTTTATCCAAAAATAAAAAAAAACCTTTGTATGAACATGTCCTAAAATCCACCTTTTGAAACTACAGAGTGGTAAAATTTTAAAAAATGATTATTTTTGTACCCTGTACATCTAACATACTTTGATTATTTTTGTGACAATGTATTTTCTCATTAAGCAGGACTTTTTATGAAGAGACAATTTTTTTCGTTACTCATTTCCCACGAGGGAGATGAGTATTCCGGTGTGAGTCGCATACTATACTTTTTACGAGTTCTTTGCGGATTTATGTATGGGCACAAACAATATATACTCATGACATAGAACCGAACACCCAGTTTAAATGGTTTTATTTTAATGAATTTAGTGAATTTATTTATCTTACTGTAAATAACAATTGATAAAATTTTTCAGCCTTATCAGTTCGACATTCCGGCTTATACTGTTTTTTTTGTCACCAACGATTCAAAATGAATATTGCAGCCGCAGTAAAGATCCAAATTTGGCGGATTTTGGTTGTTGATATTCTTTACGATTGGTTACGATGCCTAGAGTACCGAAGACCTGCAATGATTTCCGTCAACTTAGTGAGGACCCGATGAGAGAGCGCCCCGGCATAGCGGGACTTCGGGAAGCTGGACTTTCTTTTCGGGAGATGCATAGTTAGATTGCAAAGAAAGTGTGGACACTGTGGCCATGGTGTGTTGTCGGGCATGGCTTCAAGAAGGCACGCACTGCAAAAGAGCAAGCACCGACGCACGCCGGAGGACAACGAGATTGCCGCTGAAGATCGCCGCCCAAGACTATTAGTTTTAAGGGACCGTTTCTCCACTGCCAGATCCATTGCAAACGAATGGTTTGCAGAACACGGAAGACCCATGTGGCATGCGAAAGTGTTTACGACGAATGAGAAGTTCCCTAGCCTGTTTGCACGCTCGGCCACACTGGGTCCTCCCCTTTGACTCGAGAACAATTCGGACGTAATCGCCTTGTGCGGTGCGGGCAACGGTCACTTCTGGGATCGGGAATGGAACAGCATTGTCTGTTAGTGACGAGCTCATTTTGCTTTAGGCATGCACGATGGTCGAGCCAGGGTGTTGAAGGCGACGTGGTGAAAGGAGGAATCCAACAGCCTTTTGCCGAAAGACATGTACCATCACTCTTGCCGAGTTATGGCCTGGGGGTGCCACGGCTTATGGCTTCCAGGTCGCCTTAATCTTCATCAGAGGTAACATGAACGCGCAGCGCCATGCCTCAAGAAGGCCTCTAGAACCCCATCTTTTACCCTATCTTGACACTCTGGCAAATCCTTAACTTTCCAATAAGATAATGCTCTGACCACATGTTGCAAGAGTCACAATAGACTTCTTTCAACATAATGATGTCACATTGTTACCATGGCCACCAAGATCTCCCGACTTATCCCCAATTGAGCACGTGTGGGATATGATAGGTAGGAGATTGCTCAATTTGCAACGTCCTCCTCAGACTCTAGAAGCACTTCGAGAGGACTTGGTGGTTGCCTGAATGAGATACCACAGGAGGACATTGACCACCTGATCAGAAGCATGCCTAAGCTGCGTTGGAGAATGCGTAACACATCGGGGTGCATCCACACATTATTAAAGGTAAAAGAGCTTTCAACCAATGCAATCATTTTGAAATTTTTATCATTTACTTATTATGCTACATTAAGTACTTATACAAAATTTTATTAAAATAAAACCATTTAAACTGGGGTGTTCGGATTTCTATGTCACTTAGTATATTTAATATTTCCGACTTTTTGACAAAATATTTGTCAGCCATGACATAGCGACATTTAGTGTATTTCTTTTACCAAACCAGAACCGTTTACTGAACTGTCAATAGTGTGTCAAGAACGGTTCTACAACATGAAAAAATGTCAAAAATTGTAAAAGAAACACTTATGGTGTCGTTCTGGGCGGTTCTGGAGCATAAAGGAATACAGCAATTACGGCCTACTGCAAGGTCTATATCAAATGTAACTGATTTAATTATTAGTGGTGTCCTTGTCTAAAGAATCATATTAAGAAATAGAGGTTTTTGAAAATATATACAAATTATCGTATTTATGCACATTTAACGCACCCTTTGACAGCCGTGGGTAATGGATGTGGGTAATGAGCGTGGGTAATGACCATGGGTAATAAGCGATATAACCTGTATGAAAATCACATTATTAATGTATACATTTTAAAACATACATCAAAGGAAGTTTAAACAATAAATTTATTAATTCTTTAAGTTCCTAATATTTTTAGAGACTTTAATAACGATAAATACTTTTAGGATGAAAAAGGTGCTTATTCTAAGTCTTGTGCAACCGAGTTATTTAAGCTAGCCCATAGAGCAGGGGTAGCCAAGCGGTCGATCGCGACTATAAGTCCAGTCGATCCTGACAGAGCAAAAAATAAAACATACTGCACAATGTGATTACCAACTTGCCCAGAAACCTTCGAATACCAAACTTTGTAAAGGCAGATTAAGTGGTTTAGGAGATATTTGAGCGCGTTTGAACTTTTTACCTAAAATGTGGTGTTGTCATATCTTAGCAGCTAGTAAAATGAAGTTTTAAACATTTGTGGTCGTGTCGCACAAACTGGGAAATCTGACAATAGTGCTGACATAACCATTAAATTCTTTATGCCTAATACCTTCCCGATACCAAATTCGGTAAATGACTTTAGTGATTTTAAAGATATTTTATGTTTTACCCATCTATTATTGATCTGTAATACCTTAGAAACGGAATATGTTATGGTAGCAATAACACCTACGGCATTATAAGCGGGCATTATAATACTGCCCGCTTATAATGCCCCCCAATGCGCCAACATGGAAATTTTATTGCTTATCCAATTTTATTTCTTTCACAATAAAAATCAAGTTTATAAAAATAATTTTTCTTAAACAATACTAAAATTAAACTTTATTTCCAAAATAAAAATTACAATTTTGAAATGTCCCGGAAAATGGGCTGCCACTCATAGAATGGTTGCGTTTTTGGTGATGCGCAGCGGTGGTAGCACCAATCGCTGGTTTGTATAGAATACAGTCCAGTAAAGAATTTTCAATAGTCGATACGGAATTAACTCGGAATTAACTGAATTGGCAATCATTTTGGATACTTTGTTTTTGGATGAAATACTTTCTTCTATATATCCTTCAACTAATGAAGAGCTTTTTCTATTTCCCATGTTGTTTTAGCGTGTTTCAAACGAAGCACTCCGCCTCAACAAGTAAAGTTGACGATGTGCACCAAAACAGCGGCCGGTGTAAGCTTCTGCATTATCCAATTTTAAAAATTTTGCGATCAATGTTGGGACGCTTCCTATGGTATTTTTCCAATGGGTTGTACTGTACATCTATAGGTAAGAAAAAAATCTTCGGTTCCTTTATTTCAGCTGGTCTTAATGTTGTGTACTTTTTTATTAAATTTAAAAAGCGCCTCAATCTTCTTCAATGATGGTAGATCTTTTGAAGCTGAAGTTTTTAGTTTCTGGTACCCTTTTGCAACCAAGGCTGTTCCTCTATCTTCAATGCTCATCAATAGTCATTTAGACCAACTCATCTCGTCTTAAACCTCCAAAAACACCCATTACCAATATGACTTTGTGTACTGGGTAGATATCATCAGGAGCCTTCTTAATAAATTTTAATATTTGTTCTCCTTCCAACTTTAGACTTCTTTCGGGACGTATCCTTCAGTATAAAAAAGTATACATTTTGGGAATTTTAAAAATATACATTTTGGGAAATTTAAATTTTAATTGGGTTACTTAACATTGGGAAATTTGGGACATAAAACAATACGTGAGGTGTCAAGGTTTAAAAAGTATAAATCAAACAATTTTCTAGGTTACTCTTATAATAATAAAACAAAAACATTAAACAAGCTGAGTCGCCTAGAAATGCAAAACAAATACTGGAAAATTTGATATTTAAAGAAGAGAGAAAGAAATTAAAGGGGATTGTTTATCAGAGAAGAAGTAGTTAGTAAAGTCAAGCATAAAGTTAAAGTTTTAGTTAAGTCTCGTACGGGCTATCCCTAGGATATGCCCGTACTAAATTTAGTTAATCAAATAAGTTAAGTTGGTTTTAAAAATGCAAAGTTAGTTTTGATGGTCCACCGGTCTCATGGTCCCAAGAAGATAGTTCCATATGGTACATTTGTCCCAGTGACGTAAAGTGACCCATATATGTAATTCCAAAATTTTAACGAAAAAAATGTTTTAAATTAAAAATGTGATTTTTAGTACTATCGTATCATGTTTTATAATTTTTAAATATAAATAAGAATATAAAAACATTAAAAAAATTATAAAATTTTTACTTATTTTATTTTAATTTTAATTTATTTATTAAAACGTGCAAATAAATTAAATTAACATGAATCTGTTTTGGGGTAAAAGAACCGCTGCCAACTGTTTAAATCTGGATCAATTTTGTATCCAAGCCTGATTATAATAGTCAATAACATGAGCTGTATGGTTGTAATCGCGTTGTCAGGGATTTTCGGATTTCATTAAATGAACATAATAATCCCATTTAGTTTAGCAAAATTGGGATGGATGGATGGATATATGGTATCGTTATAGTTTGGAATTTAATTATTCTATACATAGGGACGCCTTTTCGATATATTGCTATTTTACCAGAGTACAAATTATGATGTTAATAAAATACTAATAATGAATATTTAAAATACAGGGTGTGCCACTTTAATTTTAAAAAGCAGTTGGACGCTAATAAAAGAAGTTTATAATGGTAGAGTGTTTGCCACAACCAAGGATCTATCTGTCTGGATGTGGTAGAAAATAATTTATTAGTGATGATAAAAATAAGCTTTTGGTTGTCCTAATGGATATTTTACGCACAAATATCAAAAACGCTCAATGAGCGAAAATAACGCGCACAACGCGTTATGGACGAAGGAAAATGACCACACACAGAAATTAAATAAGTTTCCGTTTTATGGTCGTGAACTTATGACCACAACGCGTCGTGGTCATTTTAGAAGCGACGACAATGCGAAATGGATGGTTTAAATCTACCGAACACCGGATTCTTCCTGACTTGCCAAGAAATGTTTTGGCTGTGGTTTTAAGTGTACATGACATGAGCTCATATGACCGAAACGGGATTATTGGCGAATTGACTTGGTATCAGAGCCATAAAACAAAGAGATAGATAGATAGATTCTCAACAATAAGAAAAAAATTATAATAACTAACTGATGATGTGTCGACGCCTTTAGAGACTTTAATGGTCGCACTACTCCTTAAGCGGTTTATTTCTGGTTAAATGGTTATGTAAAGCTTATATTTTGTACAATAGATTTATTGAAAAATTTAAATTATTATTGAGTATAATATAAAAAAAATAGTAAGATATTAGGGCACTTTACTCTACCATGGGGCAAGTGCTTACTCACCAGTTAAATAAAAATCTAGTTTAAGACAGCACGGAGGCACAATATTTTCTCAAACAAACTTCCACATGCAAATTAAGTTATAATTATGTTTTGGCACAACCGCAGTTTATAAATGCGGGCTAATAAGCTTATAAGAGTAGCGGGAGTTTGCAAGATTTAGGGAACAGAACGCGTATTTATGTTTACAGGGATTACATTGATCACAGTGGAAAGATTTAGGGGGTGTGCGTCAGCGCTTCGAGGCATCTGCTGCCGTTAATACAAGATAAATATTTACAATCTTGCTGGCGCTTCACAAGGCGCCTAAAGTTACATTTACTACGTTGCTTTATAACAAGTGGAAATTATTAATGATTCTGTATATTGCTAGTTTTACATATCT
>JACEGR010002747.1:0-120494 GCA_014170235.1 Listronotus bonariensis
AATCTAATTTAATTTAAAAAATATATTTTTACTAGTGTATGTAACTGATTAAAAAACATAATACTAAAGTTTTTGTTTTTAATCTTATTTTTAAAATAATTCTTTTTAATTTTTCTCAAGAGACTATAGAAAACAAAATTATTTCTTTCATTAGGTTTACAAAGCTACTTTCATTTTACGATATACACTGAGGTGGGTAATATTGCTTTTTTTTATTAAAAGTGGAAAATCCAACTTAATAGGAGAATCATAAACGTGGATAAAAGAGTATTTGCGGCAAAAATAGTTTAAACGCCAAGTAGACAAAAATAAAAAAGAGTGTAGCTACGTTATAAGAAACAGAATCATAAAATTTTGTAGCAAAGTAAAAATATGAAACTTCTTTTATACTGTACGTATCTAAGAAAAAGCAGTGACGTCGCTTTTTATAAAAAACTTTAGATTTTAAGTATATTGCTGTAAAATATAAATAAATTGTTAACTAGGAGATGGCTTAATTACTTTGGTTTTGGAATCTATATCATGGCTTAATAATGCGAAATTTTACTTTAAAATTTAAAAATATGGATTTAGAGTCTAAAAATTCAAATTTACTATTAAGTGTCATACATATTACAATTACATATATTTTTAAAAAGCTTGTATCCAATATTCTTTATAAATTCAAAATCATACAGAGTTTGGTTCATATTTTTAAAAATATTAAATTTAAAAAAATTAAACTATATCACTGGATTCTACGTTAAAAAATATATTTACATAAGTTTTACCTTAAGGTCAAGATAAAAAAACATGAATTTTACTTTTATGTCATAAATGACAAGAGCCATGAACAAACAATTATTCGTTTAATAAAAAATGGTTAGTTCTGGTTACTGCAAGTAGAACAAGATAATATGCAATTAGAACAAAATCCAGGCCACCTGTAAAAAGGTTTAGAAACACATTGTACTCTGGACGGGGCCAAAGAATTAGCTTTTTTTTAATAATATCGAAAATATTGTTTAGACTGATAAAAATATATATATATATATATTTAAGTTATGAGCCATTAATATTATTATTTATAGGTCTATCATTTATTATTTAAATTTTTTATTTGTACTTTTATTTTTTGGGTCAAGCTCCCTTACTCTCTAGGTAAAAAAAAGTTTGTGTAATATATCTTAAGCGAATAAGACTGCCCACAAAAACCTATTAAAAATTTTCGCCAGACAAACCGTTTTGAAATAATCAAGTTTTAAACAAGATTTAAACAACGTATTTTTAAATGTACCTATTTTATACTAGAATGTTGTAACTAGCAAGAAAATAAATATAAACAAAGAAACAACATAGATTCTAAAAAAAATCAATGCTTTCAAAAAAGGTCTCTTATTGTTTTTGAAAATTTTAGGACTTTAATGAGACAACATAAACCAAAATTAGAGACAGGAAATGACAAATATAAATGACAAACTGACAATCGGGCGACATTTTAAAAAGCAAAATTAAATAGAGAAAGGGGCTTGTAACACATCGGAGGTCTTGATAAGTACTTTATAACCCCATTATATAAAGTCAATACCTTTACCTACTACAAAATGGCGGTACTTTGTGCAAATAACCTAAATACCTCATTTAGATGACCGTATTTCCAAATCTAACAAAGTGAGATACACTTAAAATGGTATTTTTAAAGTTATTTTAAAGATTTATTTATTGGTAATAATGGTAATACTATACAGGGTAGGACAAAAGTATATATTTTTTTAATGACGCACCCTGTATATTATTTCACCATTAAAAAGTAATCTAAAAGACCTTTAAGAAAATACCACACTGGCTATATCAGCCTATATTAGTTTTGGAGATATGGCCAGGAAAATCATGTATTTAGGTAATCTTCAAAGTACCGCTACTTTATAGGAGGTAAAGGTATTCACTTTATATTCTGGGGTTAACAAAAACTCCTCTTAAGTCCTCAATATTTTATGAAAAATTATCAAATAATTCAAAAATTAGGAGTAGGGTCCTGGCCTTAGACAAACACTGTATTATGAAATTCAGATATTTTAAGCGATAAGATAAATACAATTATGATTTTTGCCTAAAAATAAAGAAAACAGTATTTTATTTTTTTTAACCTAAATTGTGAATAACTTTTATAAAAACGAAAAAGACCTTTTTTGTGAAGCAATAAATTCCATTTGAAAATTTATATTGTTTTTTTTTCTATATATTTATTTTTGTTAGTTACAAAATTTTAAAATAAGAACGGTGAATCTAAAAAATACCTCAATGTTTAAAGCTTGATTATTTGAAAACGGTTCGTCGGGCAAAAATTTTTAATAAGAAGTTTTTGTAGGTAATTTAATTCTCTAAAGATATAATATGTGCACATATTTTTTTACCTCGATAGTTAGGAAGCTTGGATGCAAAAATAAAAGTACAAATAAAAAATCCAAATTAAAGAGGAACTTTTAAATAATAATACTTAGGGCACAAATCTTCACGATAATTTCTTTTATTACCCCAAACACTATTTTCAGATATACTTTAAAAAATAATAATAATAAAAGTTGATTTTTTGGTCCCGTCTATTGTACTTAAACGCAATGATTCCCTTTTCTTTTATGAAACCGTCCAACATTTTTAATTTAAATATTTTATCTAAACAGGTCTTTTTCTTTTAATCTATAAAAAATACTTTAGAGAGCCTTCATCAATTACCTTTTTAAAAGCTACACAAAAATATGTAAATCTATTCGTTAGAAAAAAATATAAAACGGGACTTCTTGTAAGCAGAGTAAAATCTGAAATTTAAATTTGTTACACGTTTTGGCATAACACAGGTACCTTTGCGCATTTTTTAATACTGGCTTGGACAAAAATACCCTTACTGCAATTAATATATTATTTTAAATCAATATATTTCAATTTATATGCAAATAGAAACAAATTTAAAATATATTTTTTTTTGTAAAATGTAACAAGAGGCGTAAGTAAGTAGGACATAAAATGGTGCCTTTTGGAATAAAAACATACAGGGTGTTGCAAATTTAAGGGGCACCATTAGGGTCTATAGAACGGTTAAGAATACAGACTTGGTTAAATTTCCGTTTTGGAATTTTAAAAATTTGCAGCTCTTCCGGAATAACCAGAAAACGAATGCAATTTTGCAAAAGAGTTTTTATTTTTTTTTTAGTATTAGAAGAGATATTTTAAAACAAGCGACACAAAATCATTACCACTTATTTTGCTCCTTAACATGCTGTTATTAAATTTAGGATCCGACGTTTTGTGTTTGAGCCACCATTTAGGATTATTATTTTGAATAAGCCTAACAAATAAAACACGCACGTACTAATACTAAATAAGGTTTATTTCTAACTGAATGGAAATGAAACAAAATGCAAAGATAAACATTCATACATTTTTTGTGTTTTCAACATACTATCATTTTTTATTATTCGATAAAGGTAAAGGTACAATATCCAACAATCAACTTTGTCTTTTAAATGGGGGAATATTCGATTTAAAACTACAAACTGGTATTTTAATTCCAAATTCAACGTTCGGGAATATTTATGTTTGCAGGTAAGTATGCAATTTTTTATGACAGGCTAAAATAAAGTTGGTAGTGGCGTTTGATTAAATTAAATACTTTATTTTATTACGTGTACGTAAAAGTGTGAAAATTTTAATAATATTTGTATCTTTTTAGTTAAATTTAGGTAAATTAAAATTTAATAATGAAAAAAATAATAATGAGTAGTTATATAAAAAAATAAAGGCGAAGGTTTTTCGGTTCGAAACGTGGCATAAATGTAAAGTGTAATATATCGTTGAATTAAAAATAAAGTACAAGATTTTTAAAAATTCACAACCCAATATTCCGTCAATTAAAAAAACAAAATTTATTATGGTGGCTCAAAGCGGTAACGTGAGATCTTTAATTTAATGACATCATTTTAAAAAACAGAAAAAGTGGCAATAATAATATATCGTTTGTTTTAAAGTATCTTTTCAATAAACTAGAAAAAAAAAAAAAAAACGGGTTTCCCTGATAATTATAAACCTGCTGCAAATTTTTATTTTTAAAATGGAATATTTTTAAGGATAAAATGCGCAACTTTGCTCCAATTTAAGCAACCCTTTATATTATCCCGAGATCCTAATGGTGCCACTCGAATTTGTAACAGCCTGAATCTTAAACTTTAAAATTACTTATGAGTTTATTAAAAAGTTAATATTACCAAACAATTTTTTTTAATTTAAATTAAATCAACTTAAAAAAAGGTCTAAGTTACTTTAAAGTTAAAAATACTAAAAAATAAAAATAAAAAAAAGTCGGGTAACAGCATATGGCATTAAAGTATAAAATCTTTTTTAGTTACTAACATTGAGTAGGTGAGCACATATGTTATTACCTTTTTTTTAGTTATTTTTTATTATTTTTAACTCTTTTGTGGGTTTGACTAATTTTTTGAAGTCGGTTAATTTTTTTTTAAATTGTTAATTTTTCTCTTTTAGATTATTAATATTATCACTAAATCCGTAAATATTTACTTAAAAACACTACTAGTATAGCAGTTAGCTGCAGCCCCATGTATATCGATTTTTAAGCTTTTGACAGTACTAGAGGTTTAATTAAGGAATTGAAAACAGAAATATTTTAATAACCAGAACTTATCATGATCCCCAACTTCGGATTTCTATATTGTATGTCAAAAGCTTATAAATTGATACACACGGAGTTGCAGCCAACCGCTGGTAAAATACATTTTATCTGCCAAAAGCATATAAATCGATAAACGCTGGGTTACAAAAAGTCGATACACACGGGACTGCAGCTATACACTTTTCTTAGTTCGGTGAACAGGGTTAATTTTATCCTAAGGTTGTTGATTCTAAATGCACCCCTGATCTATCCTTTTTAAACCAATATAAGAAGAACCACGTACTACAGAGAGAAAAAAATAGATCTTGGACCTTGCACTCTGGCGATCCAAACTCTGTTTTAAAATTCGTCCATAAATGGCGGGAAAATCGCATAACATACACACAAAAAAAAACACACAGGCAAATTCAGAACCTCATCGCTTTTGAAAAATGTTAAGAAAATGAGCTACAGAGCAAGTAAATAAACTAAATCCTATAAAAAATCAAATTTACTATCTAAACATGTTGTGTCGGCCTACGGAATTACTAAGGAGTCAGTTATTTATTTTAAATGTGATGTAAGATTTTAAAATTTTGGTGAGATATTTGGTTAAAAAGAAGCAAATTTTTGATGTTTCAGCATTTATGTGGCATTTCCGGTTTGTTTTGCTATTTTAAATGGAACACCCTGTATATTTAAAAAAAAGATTTTTGAAGCAATTCTAAACATAACCATGCATTACATACCAGACCTATCTTAATAAGTTTTCGAAAAAATTGTGTTTGGCAATGTCATGTTCACCGCTATTTTTGATGAATAAAAAAATACGGTGATAAAAGGCTAATCTTTTTAGTTCTTAATATCCTATCTCTAAGCCTAACAGTTTTTAAGATATTAGTTGTAAAACCCCTGCCAGCGTTTAAAACAGTAAAAAATAGTAATTTATGTAACAAGTGCAAAAGGGATATATATTTTTTAAGAATGGAAAATTTGACAGCACGAGCCGTTAGGGAGGTGCGTCAATCCTATGAGTATAAAAAAATACTTTATGCATGTGTTTCGTACAAATTTTTTTTTCACGATCGTATAAAAATTTCCCAAATTACCATTTCATATATCTTTTATTTATTCATACTTAGCGAAGGTCCGCGATGCCTTGCCCAGCTGGTTACACCATCCACCGTCATAATTTATAATCGCAACCTCTAATCGGTCCGATATCCATCACTAAATACAGTAGCACTCGTTGCCGCACTGGTGGAATCGGCAGCGTCGATCACCGGAGTTAAGCAACGTGGAGCACGGCCATAACTTGGATAGGTGACCGCCGGCTGTACACAGTGCTCCGCTTGGGGGGTCAGCGGACCGGATCGTGCAGCAAGTTATGGAATGAGTGGAGTGTAAATAAAAAGGAATAGAGTCAAGGCACTATAAGCCTCTAGGGCTGGTGTGGGGAGAAAAAAAGACATAAAATATAAACATTAGAGCTAAAATGCTAAATGAGCTGATTTTTGCTTCGCGATACTGCACTTTAAATTCTTCAGTCGTCGATAAACGCCAAACGTTACTACAATACGATAGAAGCGTCGAAGTTACTTTTTTTAACACTTTATGCAGTGTACTAAAGTGTAGTACTTTTTCTTTATGTTAGCGATTAAAAAATGAATGCGTTTTTTTAGTTTATTTTAATGTTGTACAGAGTCTAAACAAATTTCAACCCCTTTATGCATATGTTTAGTAATTACGACTGTAAACACTGAGCGATGTGAAACCTCTAGGCCTGTATTTACCATTTGCTTCTGGTATTTACAGAATGCCGTAGTTTACCCCTTGTTTTACAAATCAAAACATATCAAAATAATCGAAGTTTTTACTGTACAAAAATGTAAATATAAACGTATTCAAAATTTAAAAATTTTACCCAAATTTGCCAATAATAAAATTAAATTAATACTCAAAAGTTACCCATAAATAATTCAGGTTTTGACAGAAAGACACGATTCCAACAATTTTCATACAATTTTGGGTATTGTCGTCAAAAAGTTTTAAAAAGTTACTTTTTTTAACACTTTATGCAGTGTACTAAAGGGTAGTACTTTTTTATGTTAACGATTAAAAAAGAAACGCGTTTTTTTAGTTTATTTTAATTTTGTATAGAATCTAAAACATTTTAACCCCTTTATGCATATGTTTAGTAATTACGACTGTAATCACTGAGCGATGTGAAACCTTTAGGCCTATATTTACCATTTGCTTCTGGTATTTACAAAATGCCGTAGTTTTTTTCTTGTTTCACATATCAAAACACATTAAGATAAAAAAATCCGTACAAAAATGTAGTTATAAAGGTAATTAAAATTCCAAAATTTTACCTAAATTTTCCAATAATAAAATTAAATGAATATTCGGTAGTTGCCCATAAATAATTCAGGTTTTGACAGAAAGACACGATTCCAACAATTTGCATACAATTTTGGGTATTGAATAATGCTGTTTGTTTTTGTTGTGTTCGGTTTAGATTGAATCGCTTTGCATTTAGACGACAAAAAGAGGATTTGTAGGCGACGGTGGGCTGTTTGCGTTATTTTAAAATAATTTTCTTTAAAATTAAGTGTTTTAATTTTATGGTGGATTTGTCAGTGTGATTTTTAAATTATTTTTTTTTATAATGTCTTTAAAATTTAAACTGGTATTATGAACAAAATACAAGAATTTCTTACATTATGGTATTGTAATCAAAAATGGTGGTACTTTAAAAAATATCTAAATAGGGTCAGTGGGGTAAAAATAAGACAATTTTTAAAACTTAAAGACAAATAAATATTAAGACTTTATTAAACTTCTTTATTTAGGTAAGTACTAGAGCATGTTAAAGATGTTTTACTATCAAGTTAGAGGTTTAAATTTATGCAAAAATTGCTTCTAAAATTTAATATTTTAAAAAACACTCTCCTATTTTTACCCGAAAAAGTATAAAAATGGGACATTTAAGGTAAAAAATGATACACCTGGATTATACCGCTTAATTAGGATAATAATAAGTTAGTAAATATGTAGCACACATGACTTGTCTTTAAATTTGTTTTCTACTAGCATTGTCCTAATTTATTACAAAAGAAACAAACCTTTGTTTTTGTTAGTGCAAATTCCCATTTTGAAACGATACTATGTATGTGGCTTCGACTTAACATACCAATATAACTTGCTATTTTGTATGATATTTCGCCTTTAATAACTAAATTTGCAGCTTTATTTAGGTCATCCATTGTGTATTTTTTAGCTTTACATATACAGTGCTTGTCTAAATTTAGGACCCCTCCTCCTAACTTTAGAATTGTTTGGCATATTTTAATGAAAATTTGAGAACTTTGGTAAGACAACATGTTGAATACACTAAATGTGGTATTTTTCTAAAGCTCTTTAAGAATTTATTTAATAATAATAATATTGTTGATATTATACAGGGTAGGACAAAAAGTACTGATATTTTAATGACTCGCCCTGTACATTATATCATCATTAAAAAGAAATCTAAAAGACCTTTAACAAAATACCACAAAAGGTATATCTACCTTTATTGGTTTGGAGATATGGCCAGCCTAGTCAGGTAATTTTAAAAGTTACGCCATTTTTTGAGAGGTAAAGGTATTTACTTTTTATTCTGGGGTTATAAAGAAATTGTCAGGAGCTTTAAATGACGTGCCATAGGACTCTTCTTTCCATTTAATTCTTCTTTTTCTGTAATTTCTTGTCTAAAATATGGTTTATGTTGTTTTACTACGTCCTTAAATTTTCATAAAAAAGAATTCAAAACATAGGAGGGGGAGGGGTCCTGACTTTGAACAAGCACTCTCCTTCCAGCGCTTCTCGCTGCCTTACTCCGGTGATCGACAAGGCCGACCCGCAGGAGCAAGCCAGAAGTGCTCTCATACTCTGGTTCAAAAATACAAATTCGAGCGTCAGACGCCTACTTGTAAGCTTTCGCACCCAAAGCGATTCTAACAAAGTGAGGATCTCAACCGGGAAAAGATCTGCGGCAAAAGTTAATAAGGCGAATTTAAAAGTTTTTTCGTTAAAAATTTCATTTCCAAATACAAGTAAATATAACAATATTATTTTATTACATGTGGTAACATATGTTATGTAGGTATATTCGTCGACGACCAATAAAGGTGATTTATAAATAAAATTAAGAAATTTCACCTATTTTTTTATTATATATTATAGGTGTCTCCTTTTAATCAAAGAATCGAATGTTTTATTTTTACACTACTTGATTTGGGTGGCCATATTTTCGAAAGAAATAAAGTTGGTTGTAGAGGAGAAGTACCAAATATGAAATACAATTTTATTTTGTCTTGTCACTTTTATTATTATTTTTTTGTTTACTTGTAGTTTTTAAACATGTTTTGATATTCTGTTTAGCAAATTTTATTAGTAAAAATGTTAAAAGTAATGTACCGAAATAAATGAAAAAAATGTCTGAAAAACGTGAATTTTATTCCAAAGTATCTACTATGGTATAGGTATGCTATATGATCCTAGTATGGATTAAGGTAATAGTAAGCAAAAAATGTGGTCAAATATTAGACAAAACACATTAAAATTCATTCTTTACTTTTACATATTTATGATTTATTTTTAATCTCTTAAACTAACTAAATATTGTTTTTACGTTTAACAAAAAAAACTTATCGAAAATAAAATAGAGGTTCCTTATTTAAAGTATTACAATAATACAATGAAAAAATAAAATATTTGAAGTAACAAAAAGGTTTTACTTTTTTAACTAAGATTCTTACACACGCTTGGGTATAAAAATAGTTTAAATTGGGAGCAGCTTTTTATTCCATACAAAGAACCTGTTCATATTTCTTTTGTTGACTAAACAACAGGGTAATTTTAGATTACAACATTCGAAATTTAGGCTAAAGTTTTTTATTTATACAAGATGCAGGTGGATATTTCTTTGTTTATTCCAACTATGTGTATTAACATTTTCATTACATACCAAGGATAACTTGACAATTTTATGTTTTTAATTATACTACTTTCTTGGTCTTCCAATGTCTTTATTTCTGACTGATACACGACGTTTCGAATGGTAACTATCTCTAACCGTTTTTAAATAATAACTAAAACTACTTATAAGAAACTACGACTTATATACTATGCGTTGTTCACCCAAGTTCACCGATTTTTTACGGTTTAGCAATGGCTGCCAGATATTTAGTAGGCCGATACTAGGTTTGGTAAACAAATTTTTGTTGCTTAAAATCACACTTAATTTTTTTTCTGTTATTTCCTTTACAAATAATTTTGCCTTCCGACTACTGTTTATGGTTATGTTTTGACCACGCGTGTTCGGCTATTCCCGATCTTGGCGTTTTACCTCGTTTTTGACACAAAGCTACATAATCTTCTACAATACCAAAGAAAAATTTCGTTTTAAATATGAAATACATGAAAATTCTTTACTGCGACTTACCAATATTTGGTATAAATTTTTATACTTTTTCGCACTTGTGCTACTGAAAAAAATATTTTTACTTTTCATTAAGCTAAATTGCTTAAGTTTGTGGTAGTTTGGCGCAAAGAATGTTTTTTAACATTTTGTACAGACATGTTAGAGACACCTACACTGACTGTATACAATTTTAACGTTTTTTGCCTTCTTAGATTTTTTTTTTTTTGAGTAAAGATACATAATTTATAATACACTTATTTCTTGTAATTTATTTAAGGAAATAAATAACCAATTTTATATCTTAAAATTCATACACACCTTAATAAAATAATACACATAATTGCAATGGTATAGGGTTTCTAGAAATAAAAATAAAATTTGGAATCAAAAAATAGTAATAAATTTAATTTATTGTCACTTACTTACCTTAAAAAGACAACACCAAGAACTCAAAAATAGTTACAAACGTAAAAAAAAACATTTATCAACGTAAATATGATTACGGATCATTTACGCCAGAGTAATAAAACAATTTGATTAAATTTTAAGCCACCGCCAGTATAAGGAAATATTCACACGTTTTTAAGATCCCTTTTTCGTCGATTTAGACCCTACTGTAAAGTGCGTGTTTGCGTATTTTTATCCCTTATCTTGGCCAATAAAAAACGGAAAGTTGTGTTAAATGTGCTGAAAAATACTTTGGGGATTTTAATATCCTTGCGGCTTGAGAGAAGATGTAGAAATATTTAATAAAAATATAGGTACCCACCCTTATACAGTGCATTTTAGTTAAAACCAGCCAACCCGTGTGATTTTTTTATTTGTATGCTTATAGAAAAATCTTGAAATACATCAATTTTTATGTTTGGGGGAAAACGTTTTTGTGTCAAAATTTGTTTGTTCGGGATTAGCCCCTACCCCGTCAAAAGTTCTAATGGAAAAGGGGGCCAAGTGATACCTCATATTAAAGGGATTCACATTCTTTCTTTAACTGTTTTAAGTTTTTCAAAATCGGTTTACTAGTTTTGGAGAAAATTCACCCTAACTATCAGGTTGTCCAGCCGGTGACTTACCCATGTATCATTTTTATTCTTTAAAATAACAAATAGAATTTGGTATGGCGATATATTACATAAATGTGCATTTTTGACAAATTCGTTTTCTATTGCTTTCGGTTTAGCCGGAACCCATTATAACTATTTATTTTTTAGATTTATTTAAATAAGACACCCGAATTGTTTGTGCTAATTTGAATGAAATGAGTACAGTGACATTCCGTTTGTTACTTTTTGACATCTAAGCTTTCAATATTTTTAATTTTTAATCTCGTCATAAATACAATCATGCTGCCATGCAATATATCGATATTTCAGAGAGAAAAAAATATCAATAAATTATCTAATATTACATTTTTTCTTAACAGGTAGTCGATAAATTAATACAGCATAACAAAAAATTACCTTGATATTTTAGTTTTTTAAATTTAACTGTACAACATTTTTCAAAGTTTTAAAAATTTAAGTAAACATTTTTTTTTAATTTTGACTTAGCTATTACAAATATCGAAAATATGCCATATTGATGTGTCGATATATCAAGAAGTTAAATATCGATAAAGATTATCGAAATTTGATTTTCAATATATCGATATTTACAAATAATCGATATATATATATCGTTGCCATCTATACGCGTTGAGCGTCAGTACTGAAAGAAATCGGTTATGCGCTATACCAGTAGCAGTTCTTCTTCAGAAATGTATGCCCTATATAAGTTCAAATATTAAATAAATAGTGAAACATTCCAGAATTTCTGGGAGCTACAGAGCTCGACTATCCAGATTTTTCCCCGAATGTGCTGGTTAATTGGAAAGGGACCAGAGACAAGAATAAATAATCCAACCAACCAACAAAAAACCCTAAATACATCCATAACCTATATTTTTACGTTTTAGAAAAAACGACGTTTAATAAGTTCCAGACGACGACGGCACAATATCCATGAAATTGTGTAGTCATTAGGAAATTTTTTCCCCTTTTTGTCCTAAACCAAAAAAATAGGACCCATATATAATATATTTTTTTACAGAAATACCTTGTAGAACTTAAATCTTAAAAATAACATAAAAAGTTTTATTAAAATTATCAGGGTTATAATATTTGGAAATTTAGAGTTTTCAGCACTTACTTACTTCAAGACAACTTAACATTTTTAAAATGGCCAGATTTTTTATAATAGATAGTTATATTTATCATTGTTTTAATTTTTCTGTTTTTAAAATCGTTTTGATAAATAATTGTTTTAAAAACGTATATAAAAAAATGCTTCAAAGAAACACAGGCCCAAAATTAAAAATAAAATGGTATGTGCTGGGTATCGCACAAAGAGTTTCTGACATATGTTTTGCCGCTGAACACGAATCTAAAGTCAAAACTAGTCAAACTGCAAAAACCAAATTGCAGGGGCCAAGCAGGCACTGGCATTTTTTTATGAAAGGAGGGTTATGTAGCACATAATTTAAAAAGCCTTTTGATACTCTAATTACCGCCACTTTGTATTTGAAAATCGGTCCAGCCGTTCCACACTTACACGCCAATATCATTATAACCGCACTGTTTGTATAGTAAATTTCAAATGGTTGTAAGTCTGAAACGGCTGGGTTGATTTTTAAAAACAAAGTGGCGTTAAATCGGTTATTAAAGAGCCATTAATGCTAGATGCTACATAACCCCTCTTTCAATAAAAATGCTAGTGCCCCTTGGCCCCTGTAATTCGGTTTGTTGCAGTTTGACCTCGAGTTTTGAATTTAGATTCGTGTGTAGCGACAAAAATATGTCAGAAAATGTTTGACCGATACCCAGCACATACCACCTTTATAATATGTGGACTTGTGTAATTGGGTACAGGTTGAGCTAAATAAGATGACACATACGCAATGAAAGGAAAAGAAACAATCTAACTAAATCCCGGCATGCAAACATGCGTGACTAATACTACTTCTTTTGTTATTCTATTACTCGCCGATGCACCAAAAATGCTGGGATCATAAACTATTTTTTGTAACAAAGTAATAAATTAATTTTAGTTATAATCATTTTTGATACGCCTCACAGAGCAGCGAGCTTATGGGACCGGAGAAAATTAATATATCCAAAACTAATAAAGATAGACACATCAAATTCTGTATTTTTGTAACGCTCTCTGGGCGATCTTTATGGTGGCAATATTAAAAATTAACCTTAACTGTTTTTTTGTTAATCTATTGGGATAAAAAAGTTAAGTAAATGTAACTTTAAAATTGCACTTCCTGTAGTATTTACTTTATAAAAAAGTGCAAACAATTTTTATGGTTACCAAGTTGTACTTATTACTATTGGATTATCAGGATTTTGAATGCTAAAAGCAATTATAATTGGCTTTATTACAATATTAACTTTTGCCCTATGGTCGAAACACAAGCTTTAAAACAGTCACCGTAGGTGTAACTCTTGCAGAGTAAAAACAATTAATTTTTAGAAGTGTTGCAAATAATTTCAATTCTAAGTATGATAGTATTTATCTACATTAAATTTGCTAAAGAATAGCAAGAAATTTTAAATATACATTTGTTTTAGAGCTTAGTGAATTAACCAAAACAAAACCTAAATGATAGTATTTATCTACATTAAATTTACTAAAGAATGGCAAGAAATTTTAAATATACATTTGTTTTAGAGCTTAGTGAATTTACCAAAACAAAACCTAAATAAAAATCTGCACCATTTTCTTTTAATAAGAAAAACAAACACTTACTTTGGAGATAATAGATCCTTAAGAAGTAAATATTAATAAATTAACATGTATTTGTCGCCTTCATCATAGAAGACTTATAAAAGCAATATTTTTTGTAAAAATTCATGCAATTTCCTATATAATCTGTTAATATGCTACCTGCAATATTTCGGACTTTGTACATTAATGCCATAAATTTTATCAATGCACATACAAATTTATGATTTAGGGATATAATTATTTGGTCAATTTAGTATTATTTTTAATAAAAAAAGGGATCCATGTTAAAAAACGAAAATAGGGTATTTGTCCACAGACCGCTGCACTGTGCGCCTGCTAGCACTATACTATTTGTGGTGGTTGTTCCGAGTGTATTTTAACGTGATTAGAGTTAAAACTTTTGCCAACAATTATTAAACTAAATTATTTTTATACAAAAAATTACATACAACCTTGTTTTTTATTAAGAGTCGTTATTTGTTTTTAGAACTAACATATTTTTTTAAATCTCCATATCTAAAATTATTTTACTAACTCTAACCAAAGCCTAAATTGCAACTATCAGATATAAAATTGTGTCAGTCGTCTACGACGTTTGGTCTAAAAAATAATTTTTGCTCAGAAGCTCTTGTATTCTTGCTAATATCAAAAATTGTTTAAAAATCGTTTAGAATGTCCAATTACATTTAAATATACAATTGTGTTCATTTACAAAAAAAAAACAATTTTTGCGATATTCGTGAAAATTTAAGTTTATACATTAAAGCGTTGTGCAGTTTTCTTGTTTTGATAACGATAAGTTTAAAAAAATATTTACACCTATTCTTTTAATTTTATAATTAATTATTAAATATATTGAACTAACGGACAAACCTAAATTTTTCGCAGAAAAATCTATATATATATATATATATATATATATATATATATATATATATATATATATATATATATATATATATATATATATATATATATATATATATATATATATAGTTGTTTTTTAAGAAACAAATTGCATATTAAAAAGTAATTTTATATTCTAGCCATCTTTTCTTGGTAAGAATTTTATATATTAGCTAAAATACAGGTACTTTAATTTAAAAAAATATTTTTTTACCAAAACTCGTAGATGAGCGATACAATTTGATACTAATGGTTGCATTTTTAGGTTTTAAACCATGCATTATTTTAATAACTTTTTTATTAACTTTTTCGTAAAATGATTAATAAAAAGTGTTTCATATGACTCCGGCTTACGTAGACAAACTCTAGGTTAGGAGTCAACCCATATACCGGGCAATTTAATTCACACCTCGTTTCATTTAGACTTTGACATATTGACTAATTTGTTCCTTAAACGCGGATTTGGGAATCAAGGTTTAAGATCTTTTAAAAGGTAAAATTTAAATTTCTTATGGTTTATTATGAATGAACTCTCTTAGTAATAAGTATAAGCAAAAACAAAAAAAAATATATTCTGCAACATTTTGCTTTCCCTGTGTATTATTTATTATTTTTATTTAAAAAAAATACAAAAAAGCACAAACCTTATTCTTATCTTTGAAGTTTTTACCAAAAAATATCATAGTATATCATGACCCTGATCTAAATTCAAGTAATAAAAACAATGTTGAAATTTTACCAAGATGGATTAGTCTGGGAACAAATAAATGAAAGTGTTCACATAATCTACAAAGCAATCGCTTTGTTTAAATATATTTTACCATAAGCAATTCTTAAATTTTATCAGTTTGGGTATAAAAAAGGCAATTTTAACTAGTACCCAAAGTTCTTTAGCAATTATTTAGATATAGAAAATCTAAAAGTTATTTTTACATTTCTAGTAAGTAACAATTTTAAATTAGGCTAAATAAACCCATACCTTATGTTAATTTTAAATTTGATTTTTTTTCCGGTAATTTGCATAAACAATGTCAACAGGAAGTCAATAATGTATTCTAGTTTTACCTTTTATAAAAAAAAGCAGTAGTAATAGGTGTATTGTCACAATATTTGGATAAAGGGAGTTTTACGAGGTAAAAATTATAATCCACTTTTAACTTTATTGTAAACTCTAGAGGGTGCAACTTGCAGTATTTTACACACATATGTTTTTTTTTTTTTTTTTTTTTAACACATTTTACATAAAAATGATATACTTGGTAAAAGTTAATTTAAGCGGATGTTTTTGCGATATTAAGGTTTAAACGACTTACAGCGGTAGTCCACGTAGGTGATGACGTATTAGCGATTGTAAGGTTTCTATATAAACATTTGTCATTTTTATTTTAACAAAAAAACCAAAATTAAAAAAACTTTTTTCCAGTGTCGTTCATAAGGGGTTTAAAGTAACTATTTTTTTCAAGAAAAAATGGTACGCCACTGCATTTTTCTAAAATATATATATTTTTAAATTCCCATATAGTTTTAAACAAATTTAGTTTCTGGCCTTTTTTTTATTTGATGCACGGTTTTAGCGTAAATAAATAAAAACCATTTCTCGGCATGGTCAAATCCCCATCTTAATAAAGAATAGCTATCAAAAGTAATTTTTCCCTGTAGAAGTTGATATTATTCATACGAAATGACTGTGCCCAAAAATGATATTTATTTATTTACGCGAAAACCGTACATCAAAAAAAAATGTTATTTGTTCCAAACCTAATTGAGATTTTAAAAATTATTTTTATTTTAGAAAATTTCAGTGGCGTACAATTTTTATTTAAAAATATTTAACTTCAACCTCTCAGGGACGATACTGATAAAAATTATTTTTTTCTTGTATACCAAAAAATATCTGTTGGTGCATAGAAGACATCCCCATCATTTTAAATATAAAGTAATTTTTTTATTTTATGAGTTTAACAAATAAAAATGGTTTGTATGGCCTCGTATAAAATAGTATTTTTGACTATATTCAAGGCAGCCTGGCCTTTTACTATTAATATCCCAAAAAAATATTAGATTTACAGATAGGATAATAGTTACAAAAATATTGAGAAATAAATGTTAATAATAAATTGAGGGAAGGGTAGTGGTTTTTATTGAAGTTTGGCATTGCCGAAACTCAATTTGTATGGCACTTTTGGTAAAACTAAAAATTGTATTTTTACGGTGATAGGATATACGGTTTATTTACTTATGTTTTATATAAAGCATGCGGCTTTTCTACAATTGTGTATTTGTTTTGTAACAAATCGATTAGAATTGAGGTAACCTGACATATTCAAAGACCATTTTATTGAAAACTATTTAAGGTATAGTATATGGTATATGCATTTACCTAGAATTTCCTGTATAATAAATTTTTGAAAAATATACAAAATTTGCTTGACAAAGTTTCAACCTGCTTTGTACAACTGGGCCTAACACGCTTGCTAGTAATTTCGTGGGCACCCAATATACGATATTTTTTGCACATTGCCTTATAAGTCAACAGCTTTTCTATATTTTTTACTTAATAAATCAACCGCTTTCACAGGTTATCTTGATAAGAAAAAAATATCAAAAATTCGTTTAAGTTCTACAGAGAATGATTGGTTCCGGAATAAAAAGAAACATTTATACAATTTCTGTTATTCTCGTTTTACATGATATTGTGGAATGCTCTGCGTGTTTTATCTCATGGCGTGTAATGTAAAATACAGGAAAAGGGGTGAGGAATGTTCTCTAGCACATTCTTGGTATTTTGTGTTGTCGCAAATAAATGACTATGCAATAATACACAGATTTAACTGATAATAAAAAAGGATGTGTGTAAAAAGCAGCCCTTTTGCGCCTATTATAGTCATAAAAATTAAAAGTTCCAATTAAAATTAATACAGGGTGGCCAATATATAACTGACTGATTTGAATTGCGCGCCATTTTTGATACAGGCATATCAGTAGGTGGTGCCTTAGTAGTTGTTTAAAGCACAAGTGTACAATTCATCATGGAGCGGTACACGATCCCACAACGCGTCCTTATTGTTAAAACGTTTTACTTAAATAATGAGTCGATTGTTGCAACTATTCGGAATCTACGACGAGATTTCGGTCGAAATAATGTGCCCAGTGTCAACACCATTCGTGAGATCGCCATCGGGCCGTGTTCGAACTGTTCGTATTCCGGAAAATATCGAGAGAGTTCGTGAAAATGTAGTGGAGCGCCCTGAGACATCTACCAGACATCGTTCTCAAGAACTGAGTATTCGTCCCACATTATTAGGCACTATTTTACATAAAAACTTGCATTTGCGGCCATACAAAATTCAGTTAACCCAAGAACTACAACCTAGAGAGCGTGAAAGTCGCCAACAATATAGTCATGCAATATTGCAGCTTAATACCCAAAATAACGATTTTTACTGACAAATGATAATGACCGATGAAGCCCACTTCGATATGAACGGATTTGTTAATAAGCAAAATTGTCGTATCTGGTCATTAGAGAACTTTCTGGCTCCTCAAATCCAACAATTTAACCTGCAAAACATGTGGTTCCAGCAGGACGGAGCAACTTGTCACACAGCTAGGGAAACAATGAATCTTTTACGAACAATATTTCCGGGACGTTTAATTTCTCGATTTGGTGATGTCAGCTGGCCACCAAGGTCACCGGATTTAACGGCACCTGACTTCTTTTTATGGGGATTTTTGAAAAATAAGGTAAATGCCAACAAACCAAATACTGTAGATCAGCTGAAGAACAATATTACAGAAGCCAATGAAAATATTCCTCCTGAAACCTACCAAAAAGTGATGGAAAATTTAGTCAAGAGGTCTTAGGTTTGCGCGGCTTCTAGAGGCGGACATTTGTCTGATATTATTTTTCATACATAATTTCTTAGTTTCAATAAAAGATTAAAATGAACATATTTTATTTCATTTCACAAATATTCAGGAAACAAACCAGTCATGTACATATCGGCCACCCGATGTTGTTAATTTGGGTAATTTTTTAAATTTTCTACTAAACAAAAACTCTCAAGCACTCGACGCACCAAAAAAAAAATAAATTCTACTTTAAAGGCCTATTTACTCTAGTAAAAGGATAAATAACCAAAGAGAATCTTTGTACGTCTAGTGTTTGACAGATTTTTGTAGTAGAAATTGAGAAAGATTACTTAAAATAATAAAATTTCTACAAATATACCAAATTTGATGTAATTTTACTAGCTATGATTCCCGGCTTCGCTCGGGAGTTGATATGAGATTACGTGGTAGTTGAAATAAAAAAAACTATGACGTAAAAAGTAAAAAAGGGATTAAAAACATTTTCTCATTATTTACAATACTTGTTTATAAACAACATTTTTCATTTTATTGTCGGGGGTATATAGGTATATGTATATAACTTTTTTTTAATTTCCAACTTTTGAGCAAGCTACATATAGCTGACCGCGAGAGAAGCAGAATTCCTTGCGCTTTGTTAATTATAAAACTAAAGGCTAATTTAAATGGAAACTGCAATCTTTTAAATTGATATTAAATAACTAAAATTGTGTTGCTTTAACTTCAAAATAAAAGTTAGCTACTGCTGTATAAATACACGAAATTTAATAACTTTATTATAGTAACAAATGTAATTTAGAACTTTATTAAAATTGGAATTTTAAATTTTGCGCCATTATTACACATGCTGCAATTGCTCGCAGCGCCTTTCAAAACGCATCCCAAATAACCGTTGTTCTCAATGAAGTTTCAATACTCGACAACAGATGGCGCCACTACACTTAATTTCCAAGTTGAAGGGTTGGAAAAGCCCTTATATCTTTAGAAATACACCCTTTAGGTTAAAACGAGAACTTTCTTGTTAAAGGAGGGGGAAAAGGGCTATCACACTATATAAGTCCCTTTATCGTATCGGGACTCTTTTAAGTTTTAGCAATGACTAATACCTAAACCTCTTATAAATATAATATATTAATTTTAATATGAATTTTAATTTTCGTAATGGACGAAAAAGGTCTGAACTTTATGCACCTTTATTACTTTATAACATTTAAATTAGGATTTATTATGCAGCTTGAGTTTTTTCAAACTTACAATGGCTATAGTTTCCAAACCAAGGTAAATATCAAAAAATAAAAAATACCGTTGCTATAAAACCTGGGGGAAATATAAATGACGTATTGTTCAAAACACCTTTATCAACCCCTTAAACCCCCAGTAACTTAAAAATCTTAAATGGCAACACCCCTGATGTGGCACCTCTATGAAAAGCTTAAGAAAATCGTACCTTATTATTAATAAAAATATATTTTTTTTTAACAGGTTAGGCTTATTACTCATGGTCATAACCCACGCTCATTTTCCACTTTCATTACATTCGAATTTGAATCTGAAAGGTTTTTTTCGGAAACGTTTCATTCCCGAGGTATCCATCATCAAACTAATCTTATTTTTCACTAATCCCCCTTCTTTTTGCACACAATTATGGATTTAAGGCTAAAGTGACCCACAATATTAATTTTTACCTTTTAAAACCCCATTTTTTCACAAATTTTCTAATGCCAAAAATCTGAGGCCTTCTGCGAAAACGGCATCTAGACAACTTTATATGTCCTAAATTTATTCGCGATTAAAATGGATCAAAATATAGTCGGACACCCTGTATTTTCGACATTGTTTTTAAAATTGACTGAATGGCTAGAAATGACTTTCTAGCCATGATCATTATTTTTCAGTTCCACCAGTATAAAAATATCTAATAAGTACGTAAAATTAATCTATAATAAAGTTAGTCGCATTCGACAAAAAATTTATAGTAGGCTATAACGTCGGGTATGTCATGGCTGACAAATACTCTGTCACATATCGAAAACATTAAAATTATCGCGTGTATTGATATAAATTTAAAAAAAAGTTACATACAATATTTACAGCAGTCTCTTGCGGCTTATGCTGTAAAAATCATGCTTTTTAATAACGACTTTTTCTGCTCATCCCACAATAATAATATAACCACTTTAACAATTTTATCAAAACAATATATTTGGGTGCAATAAATCCATTGGGCAATGTAACTTTTCAATTGACTTTTCAATTGGTAAGAATCTACAAACTTTAAAGAAAATGGACCGATAAAAATACCTTTCCATTTATACGGTTATAAAAACAACAGTCTGCTAAATGTTTTGGTGCAAAATCGTTACAGGTCATTACCTTTAAAAGAAATGGCACGTTTTTGCCACTGTAATTTGTAAAACAAATGAAAGTAATTTAGAATGTCCAAGTTTTCCACTGCATTTACTGCAAGACACTAACAAATCCCCTAAAACCAAGAACTACCCCATTTACTGGTCAGGGATCAAGAAGTTTCTCTAGTAGGTTCATTTTTACTTAATCCAGTAATAAATTGACTTTGATAAGGACTGGCCCGCTGGCAGAGTCTATAAATTACAAGAAGAAATTTCCAACAATATTGATAGCTTCCTTAGCCCTCTCATATTGACCTTTAAGCTGAGTTTTGCCCCCTGGATAAATTTATTACTAGGCCATAATAGAGAAATGAAGACTACATAGTTTGGCCCAACGGCTAGCCTTATATTGATTGCACAGGAAGAAGTAATAAAAAGCCAGTATTTTATATTTTCTGCGAAAAATAGTTACAAGTCTTCTAAAAATATAGTTGGTTATTAAGTTATAACTTAAATGTTATAAAAGTTTTTGAAACAGCGGGAAATTGTAGTAAAAATGTGTGTAATTCCTGAGATTATAGCTTCAATATTTATGTTTTAAATTAAAATAAAATTTAACCTTTAACTAAAATTATACCGAATGTCTAATTAAAAAGCAGAAAAAAGGGTAGCGTCGTTTCCGGCTGAATCAACATAAATAAAAAAAAATATTTGAATACGTTAAACAATACACATTTCTTTATATACGGTGCTTATCTTAAGTAAGGACCCCCTTACTAACTCTTAAATTATTTGTCATTTTTTGGTTTATGAAAATTTAAAAACTTTAGTTAGGCAACATAAACCAAATTTTAGTCACAAAATGACAGATATAAATGTCAAACCAAGAGTGGGGCGCTATTTCGAAAACAAAAGTTAAATGGAAAGGGAGGTCGTCTAGCACATCATTTTAAAGCTCCTAATAAATACTTTGTAACCCTGTATAATATTACTCATATCACTATTAAATAGATCTTTAAACGAGCTTTAAGAAAATACCACATTAAGTATATCTAACTTTATTTGTTTCGGAAATATGGCCATCCTAATTAGATATTCAGGTAATTTTTAAAGTACTGCTATTTTGTAAAAGGTAAATAAATGTAATAGCTTTATATTTTAGAGTTATTAATTGCTCGTCAGGAGCTCTTCCTTCGATTTAATTTTTGTTTTTAAATTAGTGCCCAACTCTTAGTTTGACATATATATCTGTTATTTCTCGCCTAAAAGTTTGTTATTGTTGTCTTACTAAAATTCTTAAATTATAATAAAAAAAAACAATTTAAATATTAGGAGGGGGGTCCTGACTTTAGACGAGCACTGTAATGTACCTGTGTAATTTTCAAGTAGAAGGGGCTTTATACCGGTACAACGACTTGCATTTTAAAAATTTAATTTAAAACAGTTTAAGTATATTATTTTTTATTTTAGAACAAACACCTTCAAGTGTTTTAATTTTCTAATAAAATAAACATAAAAAAGCTTTTAATTGGGTGACTACACTTTAAAATAAAGAAAATAAGAATTTTTAAAAGTCTTATGGAACCACCGCGGAAGTGCTCCCTTTTAAATAAAAAAAACTACAATAGGTATTAACGAATAATTGGTGTACAGACATAAAAAAAATGTCAAACATAAAACCTCCCTATTTTTTTGAAGCCGGTTAAAAAAAATAAAAAGCCGCAGTAAGACCACAATTTCTACTTGTTTAGGAACTATAAAATCTTAAACCAAAAAAAAAAGTTTTGATCGAACAACATTGCGTGTTAGAAAATAACATATTTCTAATTTTCCAACTATATGCACGGCACATATCTGTAATGTAACCCAGCGCATTATTCTTCCGAGTATTGGAGCTGGCAATTCCAAATTCAATATATATTCATGAATTGGGCAGAATTCAGACTCTAAGTATATATTTTTGCAGAAATTATTAAGAAATATTGCACACAAATGCATAACAATATACCCTGTGATTAAAATAACAATTCTAAATCCTAAAACGACGTGATAATACATCACGTAACTTATGGTTCATATTCCTTTTCCTGTGGAATTTAAAGTTTTATAAACGCGGCAAATTATTAAAAACGTTTTAACTCAAAATACTTTATTGTGTTAGAAACGTTAGTAAAAATCAGATGACTAAACACTGACGTGTATACAGACTGTCTCTAGAAGGTCGGTACTGCTGTCTAACGCAATTTTCCTTAGTCAAAAGATAATCGTTTGCAAGATACAGGGTATCACAGTTTTCATATTATTTTACTTATTTTAAATTAATTTTTTCAATACTTAGATTTTTCACAAAACTTGGGCTTTTGAGTGCTTCCCTTGCTAATTTTTAAAATATTATAATTTTTTTTTCGCTGTGTATTAAGGCTTTGGTAAAAATCTATTCTCTTATATTTTTGTACAAAATAAGTATTTTTGTATGTAAATGTATATGATTAATATCTGTAAACTAATGTATGCAAACGGAATACGTTATTTTTACAGATATCTGTAAATTGTACATATTATATCTGCAATTGATACACAATGCGTATTCAGTATGTAACATTTACATATCTGTAAATAATTTAAATAAAAGTTTATCGTAATAAATAAATAAAAATTTGCAGTTAGAAAACAATGTATTTAATCAAAAAAAAGTAGTTAAAAAGTTTTGAATACTATACAATAAACATAATGACAATATATTATCACCTATAATACCACTAGTGCTAAACTTATTAATTTTTCCAAGGCCACGAATATTTTTAAAGCCGAAGCGAGGGCAAATTTTCCTAAAATATTCGTGACCGAGAAAAAATTTCACGAAATAATTTAAGCACGTGTGGTATTCCGTAAGAAAATTTCACATCAATTTTGTTTTAAATACCATTTTTTTAAATTTAATGTTTGTAACTTTAACACAAGTTTTATAATTTTACCATAAAATAAAAAAAAATCATTTTACCAATTGTAGTTGCAAATATATGTAATTTTAGAGCCTATCATTGATTATTCTTTTATATTGTATATCACTTACATATATTACTTTAGTGGGTAAAAATAGTAAATTTTATTTTTTTAGACCTATACCTTGCTTTGGTTCGCTCTTTTTTTATGCTGTTTAGGGCACTTTTTAGATCGACGAGTGGCATTATTTTCGTTTTTTTGAAAACTAAGTGTAAACTAAGTTAGATACAAAAAAATACAAGAGATTTAAATGTTGTATCATTATTTGGTTGATTATAGAAAAATATAAAAACGTCAAAGAAAGTCAGTGGCGTACTTTTTTTCTCAATAATATAAGTATCGGTGCCCACTCAAACGCCACTGGACCCATGATCACAATCTGGTTAGGGCTAAATAAGCACCTAATTACTTTAAATAAATTTATCAAATTTTATTTAAATCAAATCGGCATAGGCACATTAAAAATATTTAGAAAAAACTTGTTTTTTTTCTTTAATTTTGGCGTTCTATATCTCAGCAAGAAGGCGACTTCGGACATTTGTTTATAGGAACTATTTTTTATAAAATAACATAAGAAAGCACACCCTCAATTTTTGCCCCATGTTTAATAAACACTCTGTATAGTAGAAGGGAAAAATACCTTTCGCCTGCAGAGGGAAATGCAAGCTTTTTTAAAGCCGTCGTAGCTATAAATGTCAGCTAAAAATATTCTTCAATGTGACGCCTACAAGATTGGTGACGTTCAGTAAGGTGCCGTTCCGTAAGTTAACCACAATTCTTGGTTTTTCTGGTTCCCGTTCCGTAACCTTCCAATTTCTGAAATCTGGTTAGATTATAAAACGCGGTTTCTGAACATTTCGGTTTTACTGTCAACTAACTACCGATCAAATTGCGACACGTTCCGTAGGTTAACCGAGATATTGGTTTCCTTACACTTCACTTAGAGTGACGTCACTTTATTTTTGACTTTCCCTTAGTCAGCCCTTTTATTTGACACCCATATTGTAGAAGTGCACCAAAATAACCAGTACACCATCTTGGGTTTCCACCATGTCAAATTTATAATGACGTTACTTTATTTTTCGGGTTACTTTCAGCAAGCCCTTTTATTTGATACTTATATTGTAGAGGTGTACTAAAAATTTTTAGTCCGCCATTTTTAGAAGTCCGCCATATTGGATTCGGAGTAACATCACTTTATTTTTCGAGTTACTTTTAGCAAGCCCTTTCATTTGATGACCATCTTGTAGAAGTGCATTAAAAATAACCAATCCGCCATTTCTAAAAGTTCGCCATATTGGATTAAGAGTGACGTCACTTTATTTTTCGAGTTACTCTAAGCAAGCCCTTTCACTTGATACCCATATTGTCGGGATGTATTAAAAATAACTGGTACGCCATTTTGGGTGTTCCGCCATGTTGGATTTAGAATGACGTTATATAGCTACAAACATGCATTGTCATCCAAACTAAAAGTGTATACCAAATTTCAGCTTAATCGGTTAAAGATAAATGCTTTAAAATCGAGTTGCAAGATTTGTCCCGTACATACATACATACACTAAACATACATTGCAAGTTAAATAAAAGCTGTAAAAAAGACTTTAGCAAGGCATCCTGGGCGGTGAAGTGATTACTCCCCCATTCTTATCTGCGACAGTGTATTTACCGGTCGATAACCCTTTAGTAAACTTGCGAAACGTCAACTAAATGGTTTGTATACTTTAAGAGTTGGGCAGAATACTGAACTTCGGTATTCGAATACGAATACGAATACCGGAAAAGAAAGTATTCGAATACTGAATATTTGAATACTTGGAAAAAGAAAGTATTCGAATACATAAATACCCGGAATGGCTATTCGAATACTAAACAAAACATATGACAAAAAAAAAAGATTTTACCCCTTTTTCTCCTTTTTCCTATTTTCCCCCTACTGCTTACCACTTTTCGGTATTCGAATACTCGAAACACTGGTATTCGAATACTCACAAAAATATTCGTCGAATACTTCTACAGTATTCTAATACAGAATCCCGAATACTAAGCAAAATAGTATTCTGCCGAATACCGAATACCAAACACACAAATGTATTCGAAAACTATTCGAATACCGGCAAAATGTATTCTGAATACTATTTAGACTACTGAGTATTCGAATACGACACAACTCTGTATATCATGGACCCTCATAAGTGAATAGTTAGTATTATATAACTGTATTTGCAATAAGGAATTTATTATTTTTGAATATTAAATGCTTTATTTATACAAAACTTTTGGGGTCCTAATTTATTATTAAATAAAACTCTGTAAAGTCAGGCCCAAAGATTTGGTTTGGCAACAAGAATACTTAAATTAAGAATACCTTTGCCAACAAAATTAGAGGTGAAATGGACAGTAATATTACATTTTTATTTTTATAAATCTTAGGGTTTAAAAAACCGTAAGTAGCTTGTAATTATCGAAAATATTGATGCAGTAGTTTTAAGGTTTTATTGCCTAGATATAAAATATTATTACAGGGCAGAAACATCGCATTATTGGTGTGGAGATATACCTTTATCAAGATTAGTAAAAGTTAGAGTATCTCTGGAACCTAAAATTTCCGTTTAACTCCTACTACTCAAAATAATAACGTATGTCCTAAAAGTTTTGGCACAAAACTCATTGTCTTTAATTTTAACAAAAACAAAATAATATCAAGTTGCCTTTAAAAACAAAAGTTTATTTACTTTATTTACTGTTAGTTGAGATTTATTTATTTTGAAGTTTTCGCTTTAAGATGTCGTATAAATTAGAAATAAGAAAAAGTATCTACAAGTTAGTTGGGCGGATACCCAAAGCTGAAATCTGTCGAATATTCCAGAATGAAAACATTTCACGCAGAACCATTTATAGAACAATAGCGGATTGCGAGCAGGGAATACCATGTCTAAATCTCCCAAAAGTGGAAGACCACGTGCATTTACCGCACAGAGGTCAGAGAGATTGGTGAGGAGAAGAGCAAAAAACCAGATTGGAATGTCAACGAGGAGACTGGCTAGGCAATACAGATCTTCTAAGAGTACGATATCGTTGGGATTGAAGAGAAATGGTCTTAAATATCAAAAGAGACGTAAGTGCCCCAAATACTCTCAAGCGCAGCTTCTTCGTATACCAAGATGTTGTCGTCAACTGAGGCGGGTACATTGTGCCAATGAAAAAATCATTATTTTAGATGACGAAAAGTATTTCACTTTGAGTAATTCTGAAATGAAGGGAAACGATGAATTTTATACGGACAACGTAGAGAAATACCCTGACAATGTTAGATACAAACATAAAGCGAAATTTGCAGATAAAATCCTTGTCTGGTGCGCAATTTCTAACAGGGGTGTATTCCGACCTTTTTCAAATTCAAATTCAAAATCCTTTATTTCTTTAAACATACATGTATGTATAGAAAACGTCTTTTGTGGGAAGAGTGAGGGGTGAAGCTTTGAGTCAGAGCTATATTGATAACTGCCTTTCCAAATTGCTTCAGTAGCATCATGCCATTACTCAAGAGATACCCAACACTGGCTTCGACAACACCACATACCTTTTGTTCCCAAAAACGATAATCCTCCAAACTTGCCGCAGGCTCGCCCAATAGAGGATTTTGGGCTGTACTGTCTAGAAAGGTTTATCATTGAGGCTGGAAAGCACAAGATGAGGAACAATTAAGACGGCGAATTTACGAGAAATTGAACTGAATTCCGTCCAGGACCTCATAAGAGACATTCGAAGAAATTTGCGTCTGGTAGAGCAGAATGGGCCACTCCACATAATTCGATAGTATAATTTAGTTAAGTATTGAGTTGTAATTTATGATAACTGGTTAGTGTTTAAATAAATTTCTTCATTAAAAAAAAACCGATAAATATTGTGTGCCAAAACTTTTAGGACATAAGTTAGTTTCCAGGTTACATTGGGAAATGTGTTATGCATAAAGTTGAAAATTAGAAACATATAATTTCCCAACAGGCAAAGCTCTGCAGTGCCTATTGAAATTGACTCAAGTTGGCAATTGTTAAATAATTGATTTTAAAGTGTCCGGCTATTGTTTGTCACTTAAAATAATAAAGTTTTAAAATATTAAATATTTTAAATATGCAAGGTAAGAGCATTAATCACCATATTAATCTGTTTCTTTTTGTATATTTTTCAATGATAAATTAAAGTTCTCCATCAATACGCGTTTGTTGATGTTGTTCGTAAAATAATAGTTTAGATAGAGATTTTTAATATAGATTTAAATTAAAATAATAATTGTGTAGCTTTAAATTATTAATTAAAAAATATTTTTTATGAGCATTTTAATGAGCCACCCTTGATCATTTTAAATATATAAAGTTAAAACCATAAACACGATGCTTACAAACTCGCCTTAGGTTTGCAAAGGCTGTAAAAACAAAAAACAACAATACATAATATTCCTATAAACCAAATTTTATTTTAATCTCAAAAAATTAAAAATAAATGTAAGGTTATGCCACCGACTATGTATAAAAAGAATGTGTGAAAAAAATTAAAAATAAAATTTATATTTTAGGCAAAACATTAATTTAATATTAAATATACAGTGCTTGTCTAAAGTCAAGAGCTCCTTCAAACTTATAAATTGTTTGGTATTTTTTTTATTAAAAATTTGAGAAATGACAAATATAATTGTCAAACTGAGAGTGCGGCACCATTTTAGAGCTTTTAATGAGGACTATATATAATCCTATAATATAAAGTGACTACCTTTAGCCTCTACAAAATGACTGTACAGGGTGGCTCGAATTCGACGCTCATCATTGGGATTTCGGAAACCGTAAGAGATACAGGATCGGTTAAATGGAGGCAAAGTTGCGCAATTTGATGCTCAATAAAATGCCGTTTTGCGTTTTAAAAAATCCCGAGTATTTCCGAAGATATTCGAAAAAAACCGGAATTTTCAATTTTGGTTTCTATTGTTTCCTGGCTATATTTGTTAAGATAACTCAAAATAAAAAACACGTTTTCATGGCCACTTTTTCTGCTCTATAATTCAGTGTGATTAAATATTGAATCTGACGTTTCGGCTTCTGGCGACCATCATCAACTTAATTTTTTAAATACGGACCTGATATTTTTTCAATTTAATTAAATCCTTTCATCACTCTTAAAACACTATATATCGCCACTTTAATATTTGCCGACGTTTCGTACAGAAAATTCCATCACAAGAATATTGCATATTTTTTTAACCATAATACGGCCCTGAACTACATTTTTAGGTAAAAGGTAAAAAAGAATAAACTTATTACATATTCATAATGTTTTATTGCAACTCATTGATATCTAACAGCGGAAATTACTTTATTAACGGAACTAACCAGCAGGTACGAATTGAAAGGAGAACTTCATTTAATGTATGGATTGGTATGTGGAGGAACAAAATTATTGGACCTTTCGTTTACGAAGGGACTTTAACTTCCGAACGATATCTAAATTTGATTAGGAATGATGTCTTAGACGCCCTAGATAATCAACCTTTGGCAGTATTTTAAGAAATATGGTGGCAGCAAGACGGAGCTCCTGCCCACAATGGAAGGGAAGTAGTTCAATTCCTTTACCAAATATTTCCTAATAAATGGTTTTGCAAGATGGCCCGCTAGGTGCCCAGATCTTAGTCCCCTAGATTATTTCCTTTGGGAATATCTTAAGAACCGTTTATTTAAAAATGCACCTCACGACCTTTAAGTACTACGACAAAATTTGATAAGGGAAGTCGCTGCCATTCCTGCGAGAACAATCTTATGTCTAATATTCATGAAATTTTCGGTTAATAAACTAATTTCCGCTATTAGGTATCAATGAGTTGATTACGAATATGTAATAAGTTTATTCTTTTTTACCTTATTACCTAAAAATGTAGTTCAGGGTCGTATTATGGTGAAATAAATATGCAATATTCTGGTGATGGAATTTTCTGTACGAAACGTCGGCAAATATCAAAGTGGCGATATATAGTGTTTTAAGAGTGATGAAAGGATTTAATTAAATTGAGAAAAATATCAGGTCCGTATTTAAAAAAATTAAGTTGATGATGGTCGCCAGAAGCCGAAACGTCAGATTCAATATTTAATCACACTGAATTATAGAGCAGAAAAAGTGGCCATGAAAACGTGTTTTTATTTTGCGTTATCTTAACAAATATAGCCAGGAAACAATAGAAACCAAAATTGAAAATTCCGGTTTTTTCGAATATCTTCGGAAGTACTCGGAATTTTTAAAACGCAAAACGGCATTTTATTAAGCATCAAATTGCGCAACTTTGCCTCCATTTAACCGATCCTGTATCTCTTACGGTTTCCGAAATCCCAATGATGAGCGTCGAATTCGAGCCACCCTGTACTTTAAAAAATAACCTAAATATCTGATTAGGATGGACACATTTTTGAAACTAATGAAGTTAGATATACAAAAATATACATATTGTGGTATTTTTTTAAGGACTTTTAAATATATTTTTATTGGTGATATAATATATAGGACGCATAATTAGAAAAATATAATTTTTGTCCTACCCTGTATATTATCATTTATACCACCATTAAATAGATCTTTTAAAGAGCTTAAAAAATACAAAATTAAGTCTATCCACAATATTAGTTTCGGAAATATGACCATCCTAATCAGGTATTTAGGTAATTTTTAAAGAACCACCATTTTGTAGTAGGTAAAGGTATTGACTTTATATTCTAGGGTCGTACAGTACTCTTAGAAGCTTTAAAATAATGTGTCACAAGAACCCCCTTCCGTTAAATTTTTGTTTTCAAAATAGCGAAAAACTCTTAGTTTGACATTTACATCTGTCATTTCTTGGCTAAAATTTGGTTTAGGTTGTCCTACTAAAGTCCTTTAACTTTTATAAAAAAATACCAAACAATTTAAAAGTTAGGATGGGGGTCCTGACTTTAGACAAGCACTGTATAAAAGGCACGTTATATCCTAATGACACAGGGCAAGGTTGTTTTATTAATAAATATTTTTCTTTGGCCTATCACTGGGTCTTAAGTAATTAATGTGCTAAAATTGAAAAATGAACGCCTAATTTACCACATTATGTTAATTTTTTTTCTTCATTATTGTTTGCCGCACAACAATAAACTTGCCAAACCTTATATAATTAAGTTTACCTTAAAAGGCTATTAACGAATTATTATTAAGGAGCTTTAGTCTTGCAATTCTGTAATTAACTTAATATTAATCTTACAATAAACGTAATTAAATTAAAAGTTTTACACTTTAAAAAATACCATAATACTAGTTAAACAAAATCGGTTTTAGTTTTTGCTTTTAGGTTTTGCCAATAAATAATTATTTTTATTATATTTTTTTTTGTTCAGACATTTAAGTTGTAGGTTTTAAATAGGTTTTAAGATAAGATATACATTTAAAATACATTAGACTTTAATTAACTTGTTCTCCATATTTATAAAAATATACGGATTTAAAAGGGTAACCCTTGGTCTGTTCTAAAAGGTTAAAACGATAAAGTACCAAAACGCCAGAACTTTAAAAAACTGGTCTCCATACCTAAAGTAGTTTTTCATGTTAAATTGTAAGCAAACCACTGCCTTATGTTTGACCTTTGATTAAGATGGATCTGCCATGTTCTTAATTAATTTTTCTGTATAATGTGATAACATATTTAAAAACATAATTTGTTAAACTCAAAATTGTTTTTGTAAATGTTTTGAGAAGAAAACTGTTCTTAAAAACTTAACAAATTCAATAAAGAATTTACCTTTAAACAAGTCATTTATTCTATGACTTCATTTTTAATAACCTCCTGCTTTTTTTTGTATTTTTTTAACTAGTCAGTTACAACTAGCTCTACCGTTATTGGTATACTAATTGAAATATTACTTATTCTTTTGGCCAACAAGATTATTTTAAATATTTGATTTTTACCGATGTTTCTGTTGGTGGCATTTTTAAAATATGCTACGTCGAGTTTACATAAGAAGCACCAATAAATGGTGCAAAGCTTAACTTTTAATATTAAATTTAAATCGCAGTTGCCGTGATTGCACCATGTGTATCCATGATTGTGGTTTTTAAGGCAAAAGCTTTAGAATTAAAAACAATTTTGATATTTATTTTATTTTTAATATACAGAAAGGCCCAATTGTGTAAGTAACTTCACTATTTCGGCTGTTCAACGAAATATGAAAAAAAAGTTTTTTAAATTTTTTAAAACGTGCATATAAATTTAAATAATTCTCATAAACATAAAGTATTCTAAAACAAGGGGTATGTGCTAAAGAGTTGTTCTATTTTTGTTTTGTTTAATTTTAACCCCCACTTACAGATTTCATTTAAAATTTTGCATTTGGTACACTATTTTATTTTCACACCCGTGGAGATATTACCACACAATTGACATTTTAAAAAAGGCGGAATATTTAATTATTAGTTAAAAACCAAAAATATTTTAAATAACATTGGGCTATGTATTCTAAAAGGCTAACAAAAATAATCTAATATCATAAAAAAATCTTTCCCAGGACATTTCTTATCATGTGGTCAATATCCTAATATTTAAAATAGTTAACATTTGTTTAGCAAAACACCGTGTATGTTGGCCCATTTTAAAATTAAAAAAAAAAATTTGGTGTTTTAGGTTCAGTGGTTTTTATTCCAAAAATGTAAGTTTTTGATTAATGAGAAAAATAAAATTTAATTTTTCGGCAAATTAACATTTAATAACACTTCGTCTATTTTTTAAAAATTTTAAGATTTAATCTTTTTTATAGAAAAAATATGTTTTCATTGTTGAATAGAAATTACAGCTTATCCAACGTTTGTTAAAAAGCAAAATTAAATTTTAAAAATTGAAAAATATATAAGCTGTTTTATTTAAAGTCATTTGCCCTGTTTAAAAACACGTAGTTAAGTTTATATAATAAATAATTTGTTTTTAAACTTTATTTAAAGGAAATATTGTAAAAACACGATAAGCCACAATAATAAAATACGAACGTATAAAATTTTAGGTTAAAAACACAATGTGTTTATTTAACTTTAAGTGAGAATAAACCTAAAAACCTTTTAAAGGGTTAATAAAATCTAAGGATATTACTTACCTCTTTTTTATTGTCGATTATCATATTAAAAACTAATTAAATTGGACAATAAATCAGATTTCTGTAAGCTCTGTGGCTTATCGTGTTATTACAATAAGCCTTTAATTTGTTTTTCTTGTTTTTTTTTACAAATACCTTATAACATTTTAAATAGCCGAACAACATCGTGAAAAGCTTTAAAATAAAATAGCGTATTTAATGCAAAATTTATTAGTGAATCTAATTCTACAAAAAGTAATAATTTTAAAAACCCAAACTTTTTAGCCATTAATTTTTTGTAGGAATTTATATATACTTAAATGTTTCTAGGACATGCACGTCTGAAAATCTTACAATTTTTACAAACAACTTTTGTGATCTCGTAATAAACGGAAGCTTTAAACTTGTTTGGATAATTGTGCCACTCTGTATGACCTTGGAATTAGCCTAATGGTAACTTTATTTTAAAATGTATCATTTAATGTTCTTTTTCTTTATTACTGATAACTACATAAAATTACTTTTAAATATAACAAGTGGGTTTAAAACATATAGAAACTTTAAAAAATACTTAAAATAATAAATACCTTGTTTTATTATTTACATAAATATTATGCTTGGTTAGACGGTTAGACTAGGAGATAAGTGTCATGCATAAAGTTAAAAAATTAGCAACATGTAATTTTCTCACACGCAAGTGTTCTATGTTCGATCAATATAACGGTAAACCATGTTTATTGCTATATTTAAGGTAATTTTAATTTACAAGTCACTTAGAAAATAAAGTCTTTTGTCTTTTTAGCAATAAATTAACATTTAGAACACTTATTTTATTACACAATTCAATGGCGTAGCTAAGCTCGAACATAAAGGGGCCTCGCTAGACCTTTTTAAATTAGAACTGGCTAAACAACCGCTGGCGTCATTGCTTAACACGTTCGCTACCAAGCGGCTCATATATGAGCCAGTACAATTTTTAAAATAGACCGCCGGCTCAAATGTGAGCCGGCTACATTATAATACTAAAAGCGAGTTTAAAAATTCGGGGTTTCCTGTAGAGGTTTTGTTTTAAAACACGGTCTGTGTAATGCTTCGGCGCTCGTATGTGTGTCAGGTGGTCTGGGTGTAGCATTTAGTATAAGTATAGTATTTATTTTAGTTCATTTTTTGGATATTTAGAATATATTTTTGTTTAGTTTTTTTATGTCAAAGATATCATAGAAGCAATTTTTTTTAGTTATTTTTTTTAGATATTTAGAAAAAAAATTATGTAGTCTTTGCCAAAAATTTTGTACAAGAAATATATTTTTTTTAGATTTTAGTTTAGTTTTTAGATTCTTAGAATTATTTTTTTTATTAACGATTTTTGATATCAAAAATGTACCTATATACTGTTAGTAAATACCTATATCTAGTGAAAGTAACTTTTATTTACGACTCGAATGTAAAAATGTAATAAAATGGACCACCGACTCATATATGAGTCGGGTTAAATAAACACTCAAATATGTTGAATTCCAACACTACAACTAATTAGCACTTCAATAAACATCAAAATAAAGTAATTTTATAAAAAATAATAAAGTGGTTTATGGGGTCGAAACACAAAATGACCCTCGGTAGCGAACGTGTTAATTATAAAAATAAAATCGTTTTTTAGCGGTTTTCTCTACTTACGTATATAAAAGCCGCCAAAAATCTAAATTAATTTATTATTACTGTCAGTTTTTACTTATTTTAGGGGTAAATGTCGTCATCCAGCGGCTATGCTTATAAAAACTAATAAAAACCGCCACATAATGGTTTACCCAACCTTCATAATTGTTTATTTTGCTGTGTTGTAAGCGTTTAGTTTTCTTGGGGTTTTATTTATAAATATTATATATATTTTTTATTAATCAAAAAACAAAAAAAATGGGAGACATGTTTAACTCCTACGAAATTTTGTCGAAGCTATTAAAAGATATTTAAAAGAAGAATGTATGTTTTTTTAAAAAAAAAAGGAAGAAGTATTTTACCGGAAAAAAGATTGTTTTATAGAACCAAAAGTAAAGTATTATTTAGTGAAGTATGCATGTATGTATCTAGGGTAAAAAAAAACTTTAAATTTGCAAGAAAAGTAAAAGAGATTGTTGGTAACAGTCCAAGAAAAGAAAATGGTCCTTTTATTATCAGATAATAAAATAAGAAATATTAAATTACCATTAGTCATAAAGAAAAGGGGCATACCAGAAGGTCGAGGTATTACCATAACTGGAATAACTGCAAAAGAGAGAAGAAATAATAAACATGATAAATCAAAGTTTATTTTATTACACCATGTTACTTATGTAGTTTTATTTCTTATTTGGTATTACTTACCAAAAGAAATCTCCCTTTTGACAGTTAAAGAATGCCGATTCACTGAATGATGCTTTTCAGTACGGTATTAACGGTTAGATTATTTCTTACCGTCAAACAGTGACGCTGTTTGTTTAAAATACTCTTGCTTAGCGTGTTATTCAACGTGTACCCGGTACAGCCAGTTTGACAATGCCTATGAATAGGGTTGCCATACATTCTATAAACAATGTCGAGACACTTTAATTTCGGGCAGCTTTAAGTTAAGGGGGTGGGGTTGAAATATATGTTTTTGTGTATTATTATATATATATATATATATATATATATATTTAATTTTCGAGTATCCTTCTTTTAGAAAGTTTTAGTAAATTATAAATATATAATTTTATGCTGAATCCGATTCTATAAACAAAATTAGGGGTTACAATATAAAAACTAGTTTTTTGGCATAACGTTTTTTTAAGACACTCTGTATACATAAAAATATTTTTGAGATATGTATGTTTATAAACCCTACAACTTTTATAAAAACCTTTTTGTCATATCTCGTTCAACAACAGAAATATTGAACTCGGAGAACTGGGCCACCCGGTATATCGTAACTGTTTTAGTTCTTAAATAACAGGATGTCAAAATTTTAAATATATATATATATATATATATATATATATATATATATATAGATATATATATATATATATATATATATATATATATATATATATATATATATATATATATATATATATATATATATATATATATATATATATATATATATATAATTTAGTGCCTTTTAAAATTATTTTCTTTCATTGGTTCTCTGACTTGCCTAAATGAAAAAATCTTTTTAAATTGATATAATGTAAGGAAATTAAAACTAGATATTTAAATATTTTGGTAAATTCGAATGGGATTTATACAAAATTAATTATTTTGTTCTATATCGTAAATCGGGACTTTTCGTTACGAAATCGGGACGTCGGCGTCGGGACATACGGCTTAATAACAATGACATTCCCGATATATCGAGACGGATAGCAACCCTACCTATGAGGTAGGCAAAACGCGTCACTGGAGAGAAAAAAGGGTCCCGATGAATGACATGAAAAGCAGGAGTTCTTCTTTAACTGTTGAAAAGGGATATTTCTCTTTTGTATATAAAAACGACAGTAGTAAATTATTTTCATTAATTTTCTGGTATTACTTACTTACTTAACCCCTGATTTTTTTATTTTATTTGATATAAAGCAAATAAAATAATGTTTTGTTGGATTGATTTTTTGTTTCAATTTATTTCTATTAAATTTATATTATTTTTTAAGATATGCAGAGTACGACCAATATTTTAATTAAAGAAAAAAATCACAATTTTTCTTGTTTTTTGAAAGGCTTATAAAAGGACCCGTTTTTTGACTTGGTCTTATATAACAATATTCATGACCCAGTAACTGTTTTTCTTTTTCTGCAGATTAAAACTTTTTTACCCTAAATACATGCATACTTCTTTGCCGAGTCGGCGGTTGACTCGGCAGCCGACCGTCTGTTTTCAGCATAAGTGTTAGTTTTAAAAAGCGATCAGTTTTTTTTCTTTGACGTAAAATATTTCTGGATTTTTTTAAAGATACCCACTTCTTTTAAATAGCTACTAAAAGCTTTCACAAAATCCTTATAGGTGCTAAACGTGTTTCCCAGTTTTCTTTTGGTTTATTTATAAATAGGAAATAAAATATTTAACAATAATACCACAAGAAAAGTTAAAGCTTATGCCACAGCAAAATACCAATTATTATTAAAGTTAGGTTATTTATTATGCGGCGGTTTTTATTAGTTTTTCTAAGCCTAGCCGCCAGACATGCCACCTGCTTTAAAATTTCCGTTTATTTTTACTTTAAATAAAAACCTCAAAAATATTAACCACACTTGCCACAGACTGTCAACATACTGCGCATAACACGTGATTTTTAATTTATATAAGAATGACAGCGCCATATTAAAGTACAGAAAATGATGCTCAATATAAAAGTAAAACCATGCAATTCTTTGGTCCTGCATGAATTTTTTAAAATTTAATAGAAGGTAGGGAAACGCCCAAAAATCAAATTTTATACACAGGAATCAATTAAAAAAGTAATTGTAAGCAAAAATTTTTTTGTTCGAAAAACTTATATTTTTTTAAGTATTCGCGATTTAAATTATATACAGAAAAACTTTAGAATTTTAACTTTCGGTTTCTTGTCTCTCTTTGGCGTTGGGAGACTACTCAATCTCGAGCTTAAATTTATAATTTTTTTCTTGTATAAAAAATAACTGTCCTATTGTTTATCTTTATAACAAACCTGGTTTTCTTAACGAAAAAATAATTATTTTACAAGCATTAAAATTGGGATTACCTACCTAATTTTCTAACAAAATTAATCTGAATCTTTTAATGATATGGACACAAAGTGTTTCTAAGAATTAACGTAATTTTTAATAATACTGTAAAACTAAATGAATAAATTAATACTTAGGAGAATATTAAAATTTTATTACCTATTAAAAAATACTACAAAGCGTTTAATTTTACATACATCATCGGTGTTCTTAAACTTTTGATATCCAATTATTTACATAAAAAAACAATTTTCTCACCCCTTTTACATCACACAATACCAAGGATTATGTAAAACTCAGATATCACATTGACAAACCGGCTGGTCTTTTATTAAATTTTGTCAAAGCCAGTAAATTTTGGCAAACATTCGATATTGGCGTTCAGTTTCCGCCTCGCAAATTATGAAAATTACTTTTGGAATCGTATAAGGCGAATATTGAAAAAGTTTAATAACTTAGCCTTTATATTTCCGATATTTTGGTTGTTAAACACGAAGTACTTCACAGAAGCGGCAACTTTTATTGGCGTAAAGATATCTGAATAAATTTTGTCCTTCCAGTCGACTTTTTTATATTAAAAAAAAGAAATACTTATTTTTTAATTGCTAAACTTTAAACAGAATATCAATGTTCTTTTTGTTTTTAAATTAAGGTACTGGTTGAACGACTGCCGGTGATTGTGTTGTTGATTATAAAAAAAATCACCGCTGGGCAGTTTTACATATTGACGTATATGAAAATCGACGCAAATCTAAATTTGTTATTAACGGCGGTTTCTACTTTTTTATCGGTAGATGCCGCGATCGGGCGGTTTTGCGTAAAAAAAACAATAATCCTAATAGTTTTTTTCTTACTGTTTAATATTAATTTTTTATTGACCAAAAACAAAAATAAAACTGGGAGATATGTTTAACACGAAGATTTTCTCAAAACTCTTCATAAGTTAAAAAAACACACATTTTTGGCAAAAAAGCCAAAAATATTTTAAAGACAAGAAAAAACAATTTGATTGTTTTATGGAACTAAAACTAAAGTATACAAAAACAAGTATGCTTTAAGGATAGAACAAACTTCAACAGAAAAAGGAAAAAAATTACAAGGTAAATAATTCGTAAACACTGCCCATTTCTTCAATCATATTATTAACATTAAAAAATAATAATTCAAGTGGCTTAAGAGCCATAGGGTTTTGAGTGCTGACACGTAAGCCACAGGTTTCAAGGTCAGATTCCGAGTACTTGACTGACTTTTTTTAATTTTTAATAAATTTTTTCTTATTGTTATTTTTTTGTTGTTCGTAATTTAATTTTTATACAAATAATTTTTTACTTTTTAAGAATTTTGAGTAATATCTAATTTGCTGACTTTTATGCTGACAATGACGTTCTGATAAGTTATTCCTTCGCCTTTCCTGGCTGACAATATTTTTTAAAGCTATTTTTGGTCTTGTAAAATATTGAGTCTATGTAAAGAAATAGTTTTTGTAATGTATTTTTTTATTATAGACTCTTGATATTTTGGCATTCCAGCCAAGAAGTGTTAGGATAAATACAATAGTGGTTTTATTTGCATCTTACATCCCGCTGTACTACTCCAATTTGTTTCTTCAATGGGTGCTATTAACTAAATTACAGTATTAAACAATAAAACCACAAACAAAATGAACGCTTAAGGCACAGCTAAAATTAATTATTATTAAGATTTTGTTAATTTTAACTAATATTTGGCGGTTTTTAATAGTTTTTATAGGCAAACATTCTATATTGGCGTTCAAACCCGGCTCGCAAATTTTAAAAATTATTCTTGGAATCGTATAAGACGAATACATAAAAGTTTAATAACTTAGAGTTTATATTTCCGATATTTTGATTGTTAAACACAAAGTACTTCAGAGAAGCGACAACTTCTATTGGCAAAAAGAGATTTGAATAAATTTTGTCCTTCCAAACGACTTTTTTATAAAAAAATATTAAATAACCATCTTTTAGTTGCCCAACTAACAAAATATCAATGCTTTTTATTGTATTTTAAATAATTTATATCGTGCTCACGAAATTACTAACAAGCTTGATATTTTCTTTAAAATTAATATACGATTTTAAAAGTTACGTGTAATGTGTGATTGAATACCATTAATAATTCTAATATTTTAGCCTTTATGTAGCATTCTCAGTTTAACCGAAAGTGCTGTATTGCTATTAAGTAAATTATCTTACTGTGTATTAAAAGTATAAATGAATAATGTACCCTTTAAAACTAGCCCCCTCATATTTTGTGGTGTTTCAAAACTTATCCATGTCCATATGACATTTTTACTAATATTGTTGACACCAATACAGTGCTTGTCTTAAGTTAGGATCCCCCTCCTAACTTTTGAATTGTTTGGTAATTTTTTATTAAAATTTGAGGACTTTAATAAGACAACATAAACCAAATTCTAGATAAAAAATGATAGATATAAATGTCAAACTGACAGCTGAGTGTCCTGCTTAAATAAAAATTAAATAGAAAGGCACATCATTTTAAAGGACCTGACAAGTTTTTAAAACCCCAAAATATTAAGTAAATACCTTAACCTTCCAAAAAATGACGGTACTTTTAAAAATCCCTAAATACCTGATTTGAATGGCCATATCTCCAAAATAATCTAAATACGGTAGATATACCTAATGTGCTATTTTCTTAAAGGTCTTTTAGATATCTTTTTAACGGTTATATAATATACGGGGTGCTTACTTAAAAAAATCTATACTTTTTGTCCTACCCTGTATCACCAAAATTACCATAAAATAAATCCCCAAAGGAGCTTCCCATTTAATTTTTCTTTTTAAAATGGCAGTCAGCTGTCAGTTTGACATTTATATCTGTCATTTCCTGTCTAAAATTTGGTTTATGTTGTCTAGCTGAAGTCCTCAAATTTTAATAAAAAATATCAAATAATTAAAAAGTCATGAGGGGGTCCTGAATTTAGACAAGCACTGTATATACAGTGTAAAGGGTCTCCGGATGTCGTTATAATTGCAGGAAATCTTGGTTATTATTAGAGAAGTGTTGCTACTTTTTGATAAAACCAAAAATGAGAGTAAAATATTTTAGATGGAACTCTTTGTTTGTGACATACAGGGCCGAAATTCATTGTCTCTATGCTTTGTGGACCACTTCTCGTAATTCAGTTTTTTGTTAACTCACAACAAACGTACTAACTAATATTGGAAGACATGTTTATGTTGTATCCAGTGATGCGGTTATTTTTTTTAATTTAATATTTTTGAGATAAAAACCAGATATATGATTTTTTGAAATTATATTAAATGAGCGATATCAAAAAACTATTTGCCGATGCGTAATTTAACAGATGCAAGAAAAACTTTCTCTCTCCCTAATCTTTATAGGTATCCTAATATTGAATAAAATGATTTTTAAATTTTACCTTAAATGTGTACAGGGTATTTTTAGGTTAAAAATAAGTTGATGTTGTAAAGATGATGTAAGTTTTATAAAAAATAAACCAGACCTAACCAGATAGTCTAAGATTTGAATGGAAAGCAAACTGCACCCATCTCTTTACCGGAAAAATCTACTTTATAATAAATATAGTATTTAAACAAAGGTATTGCTAAAGTGTTACGTAAAAAATGATAATAAATTTAAATTATAAGGTACTTATCAGGAGTTTTGAGATGATGTGACAAGAGACCTTCCTTTCCATTTAATTGTTATTTGCAATGTAACACCCCGATGTCACCTTAAAATTTAGAGCTGACATTGATATGTCAAAAAATGCAGTTCTTTCTAAGTACGTCATAAATTATTGTTCCAGGAAAAGATACACATCGGTACAGAAGTTAGAAGATCAACGGACTTTTAGGACTTAACTATATAAGTTTTATAAATTAAGTTTAAATTAATATGTACCGAGTTGGTCCGTGTATTTAAACTGCGCCAATCTCGTTTATTATACAAGATAGAAAGATATTTTAAATACAAGTGTTTTAGAAAATTATCCAAACCGTCAGAACAATATATTTTTGCAGATGCAGAGTGAGCCAAAATTCGTGAAATAAAAATTGAAATATTTTTAAATGAAATACATTAAAACGGTATTTTAAAAAGCTTCACAACAATACCACATTCGATATATATTTCTTTATTATTTTTCGAAATATGACCAAATAATTCTGAATAATAGTAGACATAGTTTTAATTTCACCTACCTACGGTGGTGGGTAGGTGAGACTGTAGAGTTAATGGAAATTATACCCTTATTTAAATGGTCATATTTCCGAAACTAATAAAGACATCAAATGTGGTATTTCTGTAAAGTTTTATAAAAGACCTTTTTAATAATGACATAATATACAGGGTATTCCTTTCAAAAAAGATATGTTTTATTTTTCACCTATTTTTGGCTAACTCTGTATCTACAAAAATATGTTTTTGGCGGTTTAGATAATTTTCAAAATCTTTGTATTTAAAGTTTCTTTCTACTTTCTATAATAAATAAGATAGGCTTTCTCTAAACATAAGGACCAACCCTGTACATAAAAATAAATAACTGATTTATATAGAAAGGTTTGGGTATTTAAATAATTGTTATATTTATTCTATTGGGCTTACACCTCTAATGACGTGACCGCTTTTCTTAATAAGTTTTTCTACATTTCGTACTATCAAACTGCTTAAGTGCAAAATGCAATAATGTACTGTTATGACTGACTAAGGCTGACACTATGAATTATAAATAACTTCAAATTACTTACAGTCGAGGTTTTAAATTAAATATTTAATAAATTAATAATTTTAATACTAAAATTGTGTTTTTTTGTTTTAAAAAGTTATTTTTATATTAAAGTTGTTGCTTGGTCTAAAATGCTAAAAGCTAAAATTAAATTCGTTGCAGAAAATGTGTAACATATTTTTTTACTATTGGTTGTCGTTTCTTCAGAAAATTAAAAATAATGTTTAAAAAGAAAAGTGTTAAGTAAAAAAAGTATATTTCACCTAACATTTTTTGAGAGTCACTCTTTAATACAAAGGGAAATTTAAAATTACAAAAGTTTTATTTTGGAAAATAAAAAAAATGGTAATAAATATTTTTTACTTTTTTAAACTACTTATTTAAAGAGTGAAAAAGGAATAAAAGTTTTACCTGTTTGTTGAATAAATCTTTAATTTTTCTGTTACTACCTACATAGTGTGTCCCAGGATAGGTGTTACAAGAGGATAAATGGACCAAAACCAAGAGTAAAGAACCTTTATTTTTTATATGGGACAAAATTTTATAGGTAAATGTTGTAGAAAGAGTAGAGTTAAAGAATTAAAGTAAAAAATAAAAAAATATTTTTGACAATTTTTACATTATAAAATACGGTTTTAAAATACTTGACTTAAGGCATCGAATTTTAAAAATAATAATAAAATTATAAAATTTCTCTTTATATTTGCTTTCTCTTGCCCATTATTTAGATTGTAATAGGTAAAGTAAAAATTGACAATAACTTTTTTGACAATTTTCTTTTACTTTCATGCTTAAACTTTAAATTTTTAACATTAAATTTAATTTTCTACAATATTTACCTTTACAATTTTGTTCTATTTTAAAAAATAAAAGTAGTAAGTTCCTGGGCATTTTTATATTTTTACTTATATCTCGCCTCGTAAAATCCCAAATAAAGTAAAATTTTGTATTTATAAGTTTTGGACCATGCAACCAGTTTTTCCAAAATTTCGTTTTAAAATTTAAAATTTTTTGCCCATTTATCTTTTTGTAACACCTATCCTGGGACACGCTGTATACTTGAACTTTTTTTTTATTTGCAAAATAGTTGCATCCACCCTAAAGTTATTAGCGACACTTTAATACAAAGATGAAGTACATTTAATTTGGATTAAAAGTATATTTAAAATGAAATGAAATGAAATGAAATGAAATATTTATTATCAGTCAAATTGAGTTACAACAACAACTTGTCAAAAACGTCAAATAACTTAATTAATTTAAAACCTAGCCTAACTATTCAAAAATACAAAAATATAAAAAAAAACTTACAATTCGGACATATAAAAATAATTAGACAAACAATTAGTATACAATTTAAGACAATCAGAACAGTTCTTAAAAACTTACAAAGATAAAAAAAACAGAAGACCAAACTATATCAATTTATTTAGTTAGGGCTATTATATCCGTGGTAAATTTCCTAATTATGGCAACAGGATCTGGTAAACCTACAGTGTTATTAAGAAGCATATTTAGTTTATCGAAATTTAAAATAAATGGAGAATGATTATCTATAAACTCATTGGATGGTTGTAAAAAAATCGAAGAATGCAGGTTATGCTTTGATTTTTTATGGTTTCTGGCGTCTTCAGAAGTAAGAATATCATTAATGGTCCGTTTTGTTTTTTTCTACATTTTTACTGGTCTTTGAAGTTTCCACATAGCTTGAGCTTGATTGCAAGAGGTTTGGTGGAGAATCCTGATCTAATTCTGGTGCAGGCGGCTGTAAAATAGGTGTAGTATTAGCTAGAGTAAGTGGTGGGATAATAATCTGAGTGGTGGCGGGGTTTCCAGATTCCGGTATTAAAACTGTATGAGGTGCTATCGTTGTGGGTAAAGGAATATTTGACTGCAATATGGTAGGAAGGAATTCGTTACACCTCCGAGGCAATGTGTCCGAGTTTTCTGCAAGTATAGCAGCTCTTTACATCTGATGAGATGACAATTATGTCGGTATTGTTCCAAGGTTCAATGTTCAACGGTTATTGAGTCAGGGACTAGTATATAATGCGGCCTTACATAAACTCGTCTCTAAAAGCTTAAAATGTGGCTAAATTTGGAAAGGTTGGCATTTACTTTTATAAATGTTATGTTTAAAACAAGATTAAGTCCAATTTTATGTAAATTATCCATAAGTGATGTATGCGGTATTGTTGGTCACACATTTGAAAGGACAGTCTTTCTGCTGGCGTTACAGGGCGTTGGGCCCTCAGAATGTCGCCCCTAATTATAAGGTTACCGTGCCTATCCATATAATTGTCCACTATCTGTTTAGTGGAAAGGTACATACATATTCTATTGTTGTATGTAAAAAGAATATTTCTAGGTTGAATTAAGGTTCCTAAAGGTATTATTTAAGTCCTGTAAAGGAGTGTTTTCCATTGTGTCCTTTAGATGGAAATTGATGTTGATAATTAACTGAGGAGTAGCTTTTACGAACAATTTGTTGTTAAAAGAGTTGTTATGTTAAATTTTTTCATTTAATAATAAGGTCATTTTTACAATATTTAACGCTAGCGGCACACTAGTAACTTGTTTGTTGACCAACACAAAAGTTGCTTAACCAAAAAGTGGCTAATAAATTTGTGTTAGAGTCATTTGTCTAATAGAGTGCTGTTTAAAAAAATAATTCACCAAGACAACAATAATTATTGCTTTTATATTGAAAAACAGAAAGAATAGATTTACTTAATTTTGTATGCATATGAAAAGTAAATTCATTATTTATTAAAAAAAAAATTTTTTTAGTTTACATCTAATTTTTCCAAGAAGTGAAAAGCGATAAGAAAGTAAAAAATGTTATATGTCCAAAATTTTTAAACATATATACATACATATATTAAAAATATGTTTTCTTCAATTTTTTTCATTTTTTTTAATAATATTTTTTTAATTTTTAAGCACCCTGTTTATCATAGGTTAATTTTTATAATAGCTTTAAGCATTTTATACACAGTTATAAAACATTTATAAAAAAGTGTTTTTGAAAAATTTTTAATAAAAAAAACAGTGTTAGTTTAGTCCATCCGTAGACACACTGTACTTTTGTCCTGTTATTGTTTAAATTTAAATTATTATAATTGTGCCTTATATTTAAACAAAAACAAAAGGTGCTTATTTTACATGCAGATATCCAGCTGGTCCTCTTTGTATTCGCAAAGGTAAATTACCTGTTTTGTTTCAAAATCATTTTGTTTTATGAGTAAAATAAAACCCTAGAATTGCGGAATAAAAGATACAAAGATACTTAGAGTTTTCGGACTATTGTATGGCACGACAAGCAATTTTCTTTATAGTTAAGTGTATTTGATGTACCATTTTGCGGTTATTAACCAAAATAAAAACAAGAAATAAATAATATAATTTGTTTTTCTACCCGCGTGCGAAAAAGTTCACTTTTCCACACCCAGTTAGTTGAGAACGAGTCACTTTTCGACACTAGTTCGAAAAAGTGGTTTTTCGCACTACTTAACCGCCCTAGTACAGAAAAGTACAAAAAAATAAAACCATATATTAGCGAGTCGCGATAAAGGGGTTTTCATGAACTTCATGTTTTATATATTATTTGCCTTGGCCAATCCAACTTAAGGGGTAAAAAACACATTCCGTAGGTACCAAAGATTTTACAACAAAAAATTTATTTATTTCGCTATTAACCTGCAAAATGCCCCAAGTTAAACATTTACAATCAATACTAATAAGTAAAAGTCGGGTATTAAGTAGCAGTTGTGCTAGAGTAAAAAGAATAATAATACAATTTTCTTTTTATGTTTTCCTTACGATTGTAGAGAAAATAGCATTCCCAGCACATGCCGAAAGTGCCTTTGCCGCACTTGACTGCTTAATCAAACTCCGCTACGCGTCATTAGGTAAACTGCAGCGTGTGCAAAGTGTTAGAAAATATACAATTTCAGGTACACTACATATTCAAATAAACTACAGGGTGCTACACAATGTTGTTAAAAAATGTTGGGTTCGATTCTGCATCAGAGTATACAAGGTGTTAAAAATGGTGAGGCGATACATGATAGGGGTAATAGAGTGAGCCAAAACAATATTAATACTTCTTATTATAAAAAGTTCTATCGGGCTTCGTTGGAAATATTGACATTCAAAGTTGGAATTAAAAAAAACGAATTGTTTTTTATAACTTTAATGATGATATTTGGGCCACTAAATATTCTTTTATCCTTGCGTTCTCTTTTAGGTAAACAAACTGTGCAGTACGTACAGAGTAGCACAAAAATTTTGGACTACGGGCAGTATTTATGTTTACTAAGTATATACAAAAACTGTAAATAAGTTTTATATTTAACGAGTTGTACTAATTACTTTTGGATTATCAATATCCTGGATGTTAAAAGCACTTGAAATTAGCCAGGGTTTTTAAACAGATATTGCAATTCTAAGTATTATAGCCTTAATCATCAATAAATTTTCCAAGGAATAGGAAATAGGAAATTGCAATATACTTTTAAATACTTTTTATAGCTAGGTAAATTTTCCTGAACAAAACAATAGATAGAGATCTGCACTATTTTTTTAATAAGAAAAACAAATTGATGTTCATAAAATATTTAGATTCTGAAGATGTAGTTATTAAGAAATCAACATGTATTTGTCGCCTTCATAATAAAAGACTTATGAAAACAAAGATTCTTGCAATTTAGGCAAAATCGTAGCTCACATAAGTATAAATATACTATCTGCAATTTCTCCGTACTTTATAGCGATAAAATTAAATGATGCGGGAACATAAAAATCCATAATATTAGGATATTATGTCATCAGGTCAATTAAGTATCATTTTTAATAAAAATATTACCCATTCTAAAAAAAAACAAAAATTAGATTTTTGTCCCTAGATCGCTGGACTCTCTGCCGGCATGTAAACATTTTGAAGGGGATGACTAATTGTGCTTCGTTTGTTGTTGCTTTTCTTACTGATATACCCTTTTATTTAACAAGGCTGATATAGTATTTATCTTTATAAGTGTCGGGTATATGGTTATTGAAATCTAAATCTAAATAATAGGTGTTTATTTTAACATTATATATTATGCCCACTATTCCAATACTTGTTTTTTATTTTTTATGGCCTTATTTTTAATAAAGCCATTAAAGATAAACATATTATAAATATAGTATTTTAATAACGCTCTCTAAATTACCTTTTTTTAATGATCGAATATACAGGACCTGTTACTAAAAAAATATATATTTTTTTATCCTACTTTGCAGCTCTTAAAAGATAATAGCATTTTTTTTTGGGACTAATGATTCCTAAAAATTATTTTTTAGATTTGGATAACCATACGTTTAAAAGTAATAAAGACATGTATTTCAAATGTGTTATTTTTAAAATCGTTTTAAAAAATCTTTTTAGGGGTGATAATATAAGGGGTGTTCTATTTTAAAAAGAAAACATACTTTTGTCGTACCCTGTATATCATATATTATAATAAAAATTCAATTACCAATTTAAAAACTACAGAATTTACCAGATAAACTTTGTTTTTTTTAAATTTTGTACGTAAAAAAATTAAAAAGGTAATGATGGTATAAATTTTTAACTTGACACTTGATATCTGTTGTTATTGTAACTTTGAAAGTTAGTAACTTCCTAACAAAGCGTGATTTTTTTTTTATGAAGTATTAATGAGCTAAAATTTCTTAAACAAGCCACTAAAAATCGACTATTCAATTTCAATGTATCTATTAACATATTTTGGTAGCTTATAGGCTATAACCCTGAAACAAGTTTTAAAAATTTTAATTTTTCCTAAATTTATAAGTGATCTAAATTTAAAACACTTTTTTTTGTAATATACGATATATCAGCAAATAGTTATATATATGATGTAAATTAACCTGTTTGCGTAGGAATAGAAGAAGAACAGAAAAAAATTATTTATGTAAAAAAAATGCTTACAAATTATTATAATCAATTAGTTTAATATTAAACCAATAGCAAATTTGCTATTTTCTCGGCGTCGTAGAATAATTTTGTTTATATAAAAATATTCGCTAATCTATTTACCAAATGATGGCACAAAAAAACAGTGCTTTAAACCAAAAACCAAAACCAGTTTATTATAGCCGATTTAGCAATTAAATACTACTAAATACTAAATACTAAACAACGGTCAAGGCGGACACGCTACTTCGAGCGCTGTGTCTGACGCCGAGTTTCCTAACATATTTCTACCTTAGACCTAAGACATTAAAATAGGGCCAGGGTAACCCATGCACTGAAGCCGCTTGGCTTATTGTGTCCTTTTACGTCTGGATGATTTCAGCCAGACAGGACCTATATGCTGACTATTAGCGTCGATACATTTTGCACTTTGTCCGTCTTGTTGAGCTAACCACTAAATGTCTGACCTTGGCTGCCGGCAAGATTCGAACCCACCTCACCCGGTGCTTTAACACGCTAGGCCAACACCCGACTTACTTTTACCTTCTGCGGTCTCTCAGACTAAATTAAACCAGTACATAACATAGCACACTAAAGCGTTTGCCATTATTATATAGGGAAGTTCGCTAATTTTTTATTTTTTATTATAAAACTAATAATTTATAAAAAAATATTTTTTTGTATAACTTTTTATTTTTTTTTCTGTTTCTTTACTATTACTTAAAACACAAAGCCATTTTAATCATAACCCAGTAATTGTTCGCCTATAGGTATACTACACTAACTATAACAGGTCTTAAAAATAAAGTGTTTTAATTAGGACACGTAATTGCGTAAATAAATAAGAAAGATTTGTTTCTGATATGTATTTATTATTGAAAAAAAACAAAACAAAAACAAATTGCAGCTTTTATTCGTAAATTATTATTCATTTTTATTAATGGTCTTTGAACCAGTAATGAAATGTACTTCATTATAAGAACACTTTTAGGGAGGTTCCTTTCTACCATAAATATTCATACCGCCATACTATGGAAGCGGCGCTTTAATCCAGCCTGTCAATGTCAAATGTTTCGGGTGTCTTACAGGGTAAACGCGTCACTTTTTTGTCGGACAAGTTCTCCACAATGTTTTACATGTATTTTTTAAACATTCTGTCAGAAATTGCTTAAACAATATTTTATTGCTTACTAACGAAATAATACTTTAATTTACAGTTAAGCATAAAAAATTGTTTTAATTTTATACAGTACAATAGTACAAAGCCGTAAGTAACTCGATGCTTTTTATTCCACCATTTTAACATTTTATTTTTCCCGTAAAACAAAAGGATACTAAAAACAAAACACGTAAATTACCTCTCTGAATACAAAAAGGACCCGCTAAATTTCAACATGTATTTCTTTTCTTTATGGTTAAACATGGAGGAATGTGCTACATTAATTTTTGTTTGAGTGCCCTTTGAACTCAAAGGAAGTATTTAATTTTGTTAAAAATGACAAAGAACTTATTTAGAGAAAAAGCTTTAGCTAAAATAAGTTTTGTTTTATTTTATTGTTATAAACCAGATAAAAAAGTTAGTTATTAAAAGTGTTTTAAAACGCTTAAAAAAATATTACTACTAGCCTAAGGTAGTAAAGTAAAGTATTTTTTTTGTTTAATACCTTAAGTTTTTAATATTACTTTACTTACTTTATTGTTACTTCAAAGCAACACTTAAACTAAAAAATGTGGAATATACAGGGTAATTAAACTTAGGTTGGCCCTATTTCTAATTTGTTTTTTATTGGAAATACAAATTTGGTTAAATTAGTGAGGTTGTAGTATTTTTTCGGCTGATTAACGCGGTGCCAACGGAAAAACAATTAAACTTTTGGTTTTAAATTTATGGCAAAAAATGTACTCTTTTTTAATGAAACACTTGGTGTATCATATTAACATTCGAAAAATATATTTAAGAGCTTTGAGAAAAGTCAATATGTGATATATCCAATTCTAAATAGTTTCGAAAATATGGCCATTGGTCATTCTTAAGAATTTGATAATAAACTTGCATTTTTTAAAGAAATCACCCTGTATATTAAATCAACATTAAATAGATATTAGAGAGCTTTAGGAAAATACGACTTTGATATGTCAATCCTTATAAATATAAAAATATATGTACAGCTCTAAGCTATAAGCACTATGTTTATTGTCGTAGCTACAATGGTCACTACATTTACTAATTTTAGATTTAAATAGCCATATTTCTTAAACTACTAAAGATATATTAAATGCAATATTTTTCTAAAGCTCTTAACCAAACCTTTTTAATAGTAATGTAATTTGCAGGGTGTTATTTAGAAAAATGCCAGTTTATTATCAAATTCACGACAATGGCCATATTATATTTTTAGGCTTTTAGATGGATCTTTGGAATGATGATATATTATACAGAGTGTTCCATGTAAAAATAGTACATGTTTTGCAATTATTTGAAACCCCGACGTTCAATTGTTTTTCTGTTGGCACCACGTTAATTAGCAAAAAAATACTACAACTTTACCAATTAAACCGAATTCGTATCACCAATAATAAAAAAGTATGCAATAGTGCCGACCTGAGTTTGATTACCCTGTATATTTACGCATATGTATTGTTATAAAACAGAGTAAGACATTCAAGCAAAAAAATTATTAAACCCTAAATCATAATACACAGGGTACTCTTAAATTTAAATTATTTACAATAGTTTATATAAAAAAGTGCTTATAGAGTTACTTACAATAATTACTTAAACAAAAAACAGTAAAAATTTAAACGTCTTGAAGCTGCTGCATTTGTTATTAAATTCTCCTAAGCTAATAGAGCTAATATTATGTTTACTTTTTTATTGTTTTTACAAACATGTACATTTCTTAACCCGAAATGTTTAAAATTAAAAAATAATCTTAAAACTAAACTCACAATAAAAAACAAAAAATAATACAAAACTATTTTTTACAGACACACCTAATATCATTAAAAAATAAATCGTTGAATCCTTTTCTATTGTAGTGGTCAAAAATATCAGATTTGTACAAAAATTATAAAAATGTTATTTTTGTAACAACAGCTTTGTTGGGCAACTTTTATGTAAATAGTTTTAGGGACATTTATTTATTTGTATTTTATATTTTCTACAGCTTTTAAACTTATTGATTTAACTTCAAGAACTTGTATCTTTAAAATAATACATTACCAGAATGATTCTTAGCAAATAAAAAATATTTAGAGAGGTGATTCCTTGGTAAAAATAAAGGGTGGTTTGCCTTGTAAACATGGGGTCCAGAGTCAACCAATGGGGAGTTATTGCGAAAAAATATTACAAAAAATACAAAATAAGTATTGTAATTAAACTACCAAGTAATACCAAATAAAGACATAATACAAATGCCTTAATAGGTGACAGCAGAAAAAAAATTACCAAATAAATTTTCCCAACCCGGCACGTTACGATTTACATTTTTTTTTTTAAATTTTAAACTGGTTAGTTAAATACGTAAGTTAAAAAAAGTTTCTGAATGAAGCGGTCTACCCTAAATTATATTTTTGAGGTCATTGTGTTAGTGTCTTTTTAAATTTAGTATGTAAAAACGATAGGGGTAGTGTATTTCCAACACATGTGTTTATTCTTAAAAAGTGCAACTATATTCAAAAAGTGTATTTTTATTATAGCAATAGTTTCGTAGATTTTTATTATTCCAGAGCTTTTCGTTTTTAACATAAAAAATAGAAACTTTTTTGCGATTTTGTACTGCGATTTCTCCCTAATAGTTGACTTTTGACCCTATGTTTATTTTAAACAAGAATTCACCTTCTAAAATGTTTTGCATTTGTTTAGAAACACCCTGTATATAATATTTTAGCTACTAAGGTAGTACCAAATATATTTAACGTATAAAAAAAAATTTAAAGTATAATGACCTTAAAATACCAATTTAGACTGATACAAAACGAAGCTACCGGTAATCAACCCTATTTTTTAAAGCTTTGTGACAGCCTACAAATTCTTATGCCTAAGTATCAAAGTACTGTGGGTATCTGGTTATAAGATGTTTAACCCATCGTTTCCCCTAGTCCGTCAGCGTTGTCCAAACATACATATTTGTATTTTACAGTACCTTTTAGACAGTGCCACCACATACCTTATTTTATATAACTACTACCTAAGAATGCTTTCTCGACTGGGAAATTAATCTCGAGTCAGCAGGGTACAGGCGAGGTGCCCTGACTGCTGCGCTGCTGGGGAAGGCAATATTGAGATTTGAAAAAACACTTCTTTTTACAAAACAGTGTAAATTATATGGGTTTTTTAAGTAAAAATATTTTTCATGTGTATTTTTTTACTCCAAGTATCCAGCAATCCAAATTTCAACAATATGCAAGATAAAGGTAGGTAGTAAAACTAAGTAGTGTATAATAAAAAACACGTCAATTTTTATTTTTGACTTAATACTTAGTGGTCGAAAAATGGGCGACGACAATCAACCTAATGTTGTTAAATGGAAACGCATATTTTTTATTACGTTAACGTATCATCAATTATCCATTGAACTCTTTATGTACCTATAACACCTAAATTATAAATACATGGAAAAATTGGCATTTCTTAAAAAACCAGCTTTTGTTTAAAATTGTGAAAACGTCCCGAGGAAATATATTATTATATAATTCATTATTTTGTTTTTCTTTGAAGAATCCACAAATGCCTAAAGACTATATTCTAAAGTATCGTAGGCGTCTTAAGTCAATATTAAAAACAAAAAAATGGTTAAAAATGTAAATTGCTTATTTAACACTTTGTATACCAACTTCTAAAAAGTTAGAAACAAACAACTTATAGACAATAAAACGTCCTTCTAAGAAATAAACATTAATTATTTAATTTTTTTATCGGTTAAAATTTAAAAAGGTTTTGTGTCGAATTAATAAATTTAAAAAATGTGTATCATACTACTACCAAATAAAAAAAAGTTGTATAATACCCCTACCAATTAAGAAAATGCGTATTATACTCCTCCTTGTTGACCTTTGCAAAACAAAATTAAATTAAACAAATTTAAGTATTAAACGTGGCATTAAACTGGTGCACGATTTACGTAACTACTCTATTTATTAGGTTGTCAGACACAGGCTTACGCTTCAAGATATTGATTCGATTGGCATTCCTAGGATATTGGAATACCAAGGCTCATAGTTGCTGCATTTTAATGTAAAATTATGGAAGTCCACGTGACACTAATATAAATTTATAAACACTTAATTTTTGGTAAAAATACCGTAACTTTAAACGATAAAATGTATAAAAATAAATATTTTTTTTAACTGGGTCGTGTTACTTAAAAATTGATGATGACAGTAGGGTAATAAATACTGCCCCAATAAATAGATTAAAATTCGAATACGTAGTTATTACTAAAAATAATTTTAAATGGTAAAAAAATAATCCTGGACAAAAAAACCGGACAAACTAGTTTTGTTTAAATTTAATAATAAATTTCTTTTTGATTTTTTAACCGATTTTAACTAACTTTTGGTTTAGTTTTAGCTTCTTTAATCAAAGTTAAAATTTATATTATGAGGATTGCAATATTTATATGAGGACTGCAAAACGTTTTACAGGATTAGGTGTTATACAGGGCAGAGCCAAATGTTCCATTTTGACCCAACTTTTAAACACTCTGTAGAAGAGTTTACCGTCACCATTTTTTACCGGTGAATTGATTTTTAAAACCCTATCTTTTTTTTAATTTTTTTATTTTTATTTATATCAGTATATCTGTTCTTAAAGCAAATATAGTTTTTATAAAAACACCGCGATTTAGATATGATGGTTGTAATATATGATGTAATGTTAACATATTGGGGAAACTTAAGATGTGGATAGTTATATTTCCGAGACTAATAAAGATAAGTATATACAATGTGATATTTTTTGGGATCTTTAAAATATATTTTTACTCGTGATAAAATATGGAGGGTGGGTTTTTAAACAACAATATTTGTATATATTTTTTTATCTTAAAAAAATTAATCTTTAAGCAAGACCTAAAAGTATACCTACAAACAAATTTTATTGTTGTTTAAAAATGTGTGTTTTTTTAATAAAAATATTATTATGAATTAAAACAATATAAGGTAAAAAAAGATTTGGTTTAAAAATTTAATACACTAGTCAAAAATTGTTGCGTTTAATTATTCTACAGGGTGTTTAAAAATTTGGGGCAAATTATCACATGCTTTTCTCTGTTAAACACCTAATCCTATAAAACTTTTGCAATCCCCATAGTTAATAATAGTCTTCATGGAAAAAGCTAAAATTTGACGAAAAGATGTTTAAGATAACTTTAACAATATGTCAAAAACATCTTTTTTTCTTTTTTAATATATAGTGCGATTAAATTTTATGTAAAATTTGTTGCGTGGTCTTAAACTGGATTAGCTGTAGTTAGTTTAACTAATAGTTTAATGATGTGCAGGTTGTGTGAAAAAAACATTAAACTGTCTAAAGCATTCCTCACATGGCAATTGATATTGACGCAATATATTATTATGACAATATAATATTATTGTATTAATATTTTCTACACCTTTAATATTATTGATCTATATAAATATTGCAACAAGAAAAAAAGACTGTCTGAGGGTGGCTTAAATACCCTTGTTACACAAAATTTTACAAAACAGTAAAAAGGAAAGTTATAGAAATTAAACATTACTTCCGATTAGGTTTTCTAGTTATGAATTTTATTTTTTTTAAGTTTTAAATAACCGGTTTAACAACTTATAGATACGTAAAACAAAAATGTTTGTACATTAAACGAAAAAATTTTATATGGAATTAAATATAAATATTATGTTTTCCCTACTATAAGGCATTGTTTTTTGTAATATGTTTTTAATGTTCTAACAGCAAACCTAAAGTTGACAGTTAAAGAAAAAATATAAGTTTAGTTTAATTTTGCGAATTTGCCCTTATTTGTTTAAATTTATTTACATAAAGTAGGTCAAAAATATTTTAAATTCTTTTAACAAGTAAATTTTTTATTCAATAAATATTTGCAAAATATATAACAAAATATATAAGACCTAAAACACAAAGCAAAATAAAATTATTTACGCTCTCTCATGTTTTAAATAATTTACCCATTTCAGGGCTTTTTTATATTCAGAAAAAGAAGTAGTTTAGGTGCTTTGTTTTAGTATATCCACTTGTTTTATGAGTACAGTAACAGTAAAATGGTAAAAAAATAATTTTAAAAAATGCGTCCGCTGTTTATGCTAAAAAGAAGAATTTATTAAAATATAATGTTTTTATTTTTGATTTACTTGTAATATGTTTACTACTAAATTTAAATATTGCTTTTTAAACAAATACAACAATGCGATAACAATTACGTAGCAATTTAAACTTTGTTAAAGCTTTACAATTGAGGTAAAATCACATAGCTCGAAGTTTTATTCAATCCGTTATAACTTTAGGATAAACCACAAGCGCTATTTAACCATGGTTCGCAAATTCAAATTCAATTTTTTTGTTAAGTAACTTATTTTTGCGCATTTTTTTTAACAGGGTGTTACAAAATGTTGTTAAAAATAATAAAGGGTAGATTATGAATATTTAAAATATGAAAAAAATGTAAACATGGGGTAGCAAATACCTTTTTGAAAGATACAGGTTGTTAAACTTTAAAAAATATTTTTTAAATGTTTTTAATATCCTTTATCCAATTTTGTTTTAATGTGGTTATTTATTACTAACCTAATTATATTTATTTAGTTCAGTGTCGTGTTGAGAGATATAAAGCAAATAAAGCTAAACCCTTTATGTCTGTGTAATTATTTTTATCTTGTTTAGTTTAGGAAAAAAATGCTTAGTTGCATATTATTAGACCATAAAAGAAACTTTGCGAGAATTTTTTATAGAAAATTATTTTATTATTTGTAGAAAATAGGCTTATCATTTTTATTAGCAATTATGTAACAGCAATAAAAAAAAACTTTAAGGGAATCACGACATTCCATCGAGTTTACTCACCTTTGGCAACAGACACGAAGACAGAAAAACGAAAGTTGTTGCTGAACCCATGAAGAAGCACATCAACCCGCTCGACTAATAAAATCAAGTGTCGTGATCCCCCTGCTTATTAAAATCGGGCTTCTATTTAGTTTACTAATTATTACGAAAATTTAAAATCAGGGTTTTTAAAATTCCTCAGATTAGCACCGTATATCTTCAAAACGGAAAATTTGTGAACCCATGTTTTTAAAAACTTTTCTTCATATTTTCTCATGTTAAATCTGCCCTTAACATTTTTTAACAACATTCTGTTAGACCATGAATTTTTTACAAAAGTGATAATGTATTCAAAAAGCAGCAGATTGCCTATCCAAAATAAAAGCTGTTATAATGCATAATCATTTAAGGCGTTAGGACCTAAAGTCGGTCCTCCTTTTCTTAAATCTAAGGCGTTTGGTATATTTTAATAAAATTTGGAAAAGTAGCGTATAGCAAGGTCTTCATTTTCTGACATATCAATGACAACTTTATATGTCAGTAAGAGCTGGTCCCCATATTAAAAGAAAAGGTCTTGTTGCACCTTTTTAAAACTTCTGACAAGTATTTTTTACACCAATGTATAAACTACAAATTTTAACCTTCGACAAAATGGTAATAGAAACTAATTAAGTTATATATTTATATAATATAACAATTTTTAAAATAAATATAAATTTAATACTTTGCTTAAGGACATTTTAGAAATCGTTTTTTTAAATACCATAACTTTGTAATTTATTACCACATGACATAAAAGATTTATAAGTATGTGACATTAAAATATAAGTAAAATTTTAAAGGAAGGGTATTTTTTTTAATTTTTAACGGATAATTTGATATAGGGCAAATAATGTTATTCTTGTATTTTTGTTGTATACCCTTATAATTTATTACATTTTTAACGATATAATATGTTGCTACAAATACCAATATATATATATATTTTTAATTGGATTGAATATATTTAGGGTAATAATAAAAACTGATTAAAAAAAAACTTTACTACCCCTATCTGGGAAACAATGCATTTCCAGATCTATGTTTATATAAACTTTATTTTATGTTTTTAATAGAGTCTCCCTTCATTTTTTTAACTTCATTTTGTAACACCCTGTATAAATTGAGTCATAACGTTTTATCTTAATATTTACTATATTATTAAAAATATATATTTATATATATTTTATGTATACCGGGTGCAAACGAAATTACTAAGCAAGCCTATGACGATTTTTATGGCACATCCGGTTTAACCGAAAGTGCTCCTAACTTTGGTATGTTTAATGCAACATTTTATACAGTGACAGTCCGTCGCCCCCCTTCTAACTTCTAAACCGTTCGGTATATTTAAATTGTGTTTGGCGGTATTTATAACTAAATTTTTAAGGCGTTTTTATTGTCTCTTTTATTACAGCAACAAAAACACTTTTTTATTGTATCAAAGAGCACAATAACTTGTAAAGTTCAGAGGACCGTTTTGTACTTTAAACAAGAGCAGAAACGCTAATGGAATTGCCTTCGTTGTATTTACTGTACCATTCTATTGTTACATTTATTTGTAAAACGCGAGGCTGTACTAAAACAAAGCGAATAAACCATAGACATAAAAGGGTCTGTAAGTACGTAAAGTATTGGGGTCTCTTTTATGTTTAAAATATACCAAATCTTATAAATATACTTATTATCATAACTACACTTAAAAATGCTTTAATAAAACTAACCAAAGTTTTATAGAGGGTATCTCAACTCCATTTATATCCCTGTACAAGATACAAAAATAAATTTAAAATAAAAAATGTTTATCAGGATACAGTCTTGTTATTGGAAGCACTAGTTAATATACAAGGTGTATCAAAAACGTAATTTAATTTGTCTAATGGTTTTTTTTTTTAAATCGAACACTTTTTTTTTGACTCTATATTAAATTTTAAATCAAGAATGTATACCACAATTTACGTCAATTATTGCTGGTTTTTAAGATAATAACAGTACGCTAATATACTTATTAACGATGAAAAGTGAAGAAAGGAAATATAATTTTGTTATAAACTATTTTTAAATAATGTTGTCACTAAAAAAGCGTTTGTTTGCAAAAATTCTTAGTATGCCATTTTTAGTTTCTACAATATTGAGCATATAACATCTACAGCGGGTTTTTAAGTGAAATAAAATTAAAATTTTCAAATTTTACCAGACAATTCATCAATCAAATTTAAAACTTACTCTCATTTAAACAAAGACAATGAGCCAAGCGCTAATGTAAAAAAATTAAATTATATACGAGATGTTTCTCACAGGTGACTCCCTTATAACTTTTTATTTTTTACAATAGAATAATTAAATTTGGTATATCGGTATAAATCATAATTGTGAATTAATTATTCTATTTATTTGTTTTCTATTACTTTCAATTTAACCTTAAGTAATGGAAAACAAGTAAATAAATCAGCAGGTCTATATTTTTGTAAAATAACAATATTCCAATATTGTTATTTTTCCATCCTACCAGGTAAAAAGTTATAAAGGGAAACCACCTGTGAGAAACACCCGGTATAACAAAAATTATTTTGGATTTGTGTCTATGCCTACGTCCTTGTTATACCATTTTAGTCTGTCCTAATAATACAGTTTATTTTTTTAACGGTACTCCTTCTTTACTTTTTAAACAAAGCAATTAAATCAGTTAAATCCTAAAATTGATGCCCAAATATAATATTGCCAATTTAACAGACAAAACTTTTTATTGCTGCTGGGCGCTATTATGAGATAAAAAAATAAAAGGAGGTCTATTGTGACACATAATTAAGGCTTTTGATAAGTTCTGTATAACTGTTGAATATAAAGTCAATATATGTACTCACAACATAATGGTTGTACCTAAAAATAACCTTTATACCTAATTGAGATGTACATAACTCCGACATTAATAAAGTTAGATATATTTAATGTGGTATTTAGTAATAGATTTCATTTTTTATTTCATTTATAGGTGACACTAAAGATAAAATGTAGATATATTTTTTAAAAAGGCACCTTGTATATTATATTCCCATTAAAAAGATTATTTAAAGAGCTTTAAGAAAATAGTAAATTAAGTCTAGGTTTATTAGCTTTAGAAATGTGGCCATCCAAGTATTGCCCTTTAGTTTTAGGTAAACGTATTATCCCTATTACTCAAGGAATATAAAGTACTTGTCAGGTGCTTTTAAATTATGTGCCACAAGACCTTCCATATTAAAATTTTAAATTTTCAACTTTATTTTAATATATACTATTTACGCATTTATTTTACTTTTTACGTGAGGGACCATTAAAGAAATTAACTGTATAATAAATGTCTAAATAAATTAACCCAATTTTATTCAGGACTTATTGATCACCAGTAGTTCTTCCTATTTATTTAGCTATTTGTCAAAGTAAATGCAATAATAAAACACTAACCATTATATTTTATAGTTGATTTGAAAATAACAACAAAATAATCATAATTAGTACTTCTTTCCTTAATATTTAATGTGTTTTTACTTGTTTTTAAGAGGTTTATTCGGAGTATATAAAATATTGACTTTTTTACCAATAATTAAATCATTATAATATAAGCATTTATTTTTATTAAATATGTTGTTTAAATTCACAATTGTTTTAAAATGTAGGTGAAGAAAAGTGATTACCCTTCATATCCTTTTTTGTTCTCAACTTTAATATTAACCGACCCATTTCTAATTTTTGCTCTTTAGTATAATGAAATAAATACATCATGAATAATTTTAAAATAGTCGAAAATTATTATGTGGTATCTCTTTTATTTACAAGATGTCCATACTGGATTAACAATAAACACTAAGTTAAATACCATTACCATTTAAACTAGCCAGTTTTCCCCAAGTGTTTTTTAAATTTTCTTCATGTCTTTTGGGTGGGCTAGGGATGTAGAATTATCTAAATTTTATTTTATTTCTCGAAAACTAAGCAAAATACAAAAAAAAATAAAAACTCAAAATATTATATTTTTACTTGTGGCGTATATTCTTTTGTCCCCCTATCTTAGATACATTGTAGGTTTAACGTCCAAAATGTGCAAATAAAGTGTCATTGTAGTGAGAATTACATTTTCTTTTAAATAAGTAAAAATCTGTCGGTTGTTAGATTAAAAAAAAGAATATCTAGGTCGTTTCCGGCTCAACTGGAAGTAACAAAAAGCCACTGCATACTTAAAAAATTAATATTTATTTGACAAACCAACCCAATTTTATTTAAATGCCTTAAAAAATTAAGTCAAAGTAAGCAACTAGCTTAAAACACCCGGTATATTAAACAAAGTTGTCTATTTTTGTAAAACAACAGCTTTATTCATTTGGCCTTGTCTCACAAAGGTACACGTATTGAATGTTTACCTATTTTGACACGGGATATTAAAACAGTACAAGTATTTATAAAGAATATTAGATTTAATGTTAAAGCAGATAATCAATAGCTTGAAATTAACAAACTATTTTGTATATAGTATGGTTCATTAAGTGTGAAACAAATGAAAACCTATTAATTTTAAATTTTCGGTATAATTTTATTCTTTATGAAATCTTAAAGGTAAAGTACCCTTATTTTTTAAAAATAAAAAGAGGGAAGTCGTGATCGGCAAGTAAAGAAAAAAAACTTAAATTAAATGGGGATGCGGCTTTTTTACAGCCTAGTTTCAGAAAAAAACCTTTTTCATTTGTCGAGCTTTCGAGATATATTCAATTCTTTTCTTTTTCAGGATATCAAACCGGTTTTTGATTTAAAACAGGAAAATCTTATTTAAATCAAGTTTAATTTTTACGCACGTAGGACAATATTAATTATTAAATAACTACACATCCATTTTGTGGCTTTCATTGAAAAATACAAAAAAAATAAATAAAAGAACATAATATTAAGTATTAAAGTTATTGCCTAAATACTAAGTCATGCCCTTCAATTAAGATTTTTAATTTTTTTTTTTAAATATTTAAATTATTCCTCTATGATATAAATTTTTATTATTCTGATTTGGCATTTCTTAAAATCACTTCTAAAAAATCGACTTTAAACCCATATAATGAAATTAAAGCAAATTTAAAAAGTAATCCTAAACATTTTTTTTAATCGCTAATTTTAAGTCTGTTGCAAGTATATTTTACAGGGCCCTAGAATATAACAAACATATTTTTTAATGGTGCAATGGACTATAAATAGGATTGTGCATATAATAATTCCTTATTTGCCTTATAAAAGTTTTGTTTTAAACTTTTAAGAAATTGCAAAACAGGTAGTTAAATAAAAAAAAATATGGCTAAAAATTTAAATACAAGGCGATGACTTGGTATTAAGCATACATTTTAATTCTAAATTACTTACTTTTTAATATTTTGTTATATTTTTTTAAAATAAGGGCACTTTGCTTTTAAGCACTTTTAATCGTTATGACTAACGGGACTCATAAATAACATTAAAATCGCAATAGCTACGTTTGCCAAATTTGGTATTTAGGATGTTTTGGGAATAAGGAGTTACATAGTTATATCAACATTGTTGTTAAATTGTCAAATGTCATTTTTTAAATAAAACGTCCAATTTATTTTAATTGCAGTAAATTAGTCGGGTCAAAGTAAGTAAGTTTTAAATTTTTAAAATTATGTCTCTTATGAGTTGCTTAGATATTACTTACTATACCATTAGCAAAAAGTACTTTAGTTTCTAAATAACTTTAAAACCGCTTAAGCTCTGTTTATAAAATTTTGTATTTTTGGGTTTTTGGGCCAAACTAATTAAAAAGTAATATTAGCATTGTTGCCAGATTAAAATTAAAATAAACGATTCTGCTGTCCGACGGAAAAACACCGTATTTAAATAGGCCTATAATATACACTTACGGCTAATTTATTGCAATGAAATAAAAAAGGGCATTGTATTTAAAATACCAAAAGTATTATGTGGAGCGCAAAGCCGTAACGTTTCTTTAAAAATGTTTAAAAACATATCGATGGGTTTTTGGAAAAACATCGAAAGCGACATTCGTCAATTTTACGGGAAAAGATTCACATCGCGTTATTTTTAAGGAAAAACCGAGACTTGAAATAATGCCGTGCACCAATCTGTAGACGGTGTTATAAAAATACTTTATTTTAAATTAACCCTTAAATCCTGGTGTAAAAATAAATTTTAAAAACATTGATAAAATGGGGGACGACTATTAATTGCTAAGATAATAAACCCCAAATATTATGGTTAAAATGCAAACCCGCCAATGACCTTTTTGTGTTATCCTTATACAGCTGTAAGCGGCTTTGTCATGAGATAAGCTCAACGAAGTTGTAAAGAGGTTTACAAATTTATTTTGTTCTTAACCAGTTTATTCACTGACTTTTTGTTTTAATAAAAAATAATTAAATAAGGCTTTATTTACCTTTTAGCATGGCATATGCTTAAAATGTCCTCGATTTCCTTCTCAACATGTATTTGTTTTTCGCTCGGTACTATTTCTCGCTGGCAGAAAAAGGTTTTCATTGTTTTAAATTTTCTGAGCCGATTTATTTCGTATTTGCTCAAAAACCTAACACTATTAATGGATTTACTAAAAACAAAAACTTTCATAATAAAATGTTTTTATTTCACTTTTTAATTAAAACTCCCTTTATATTTATTTTTAAAAGGGACTTTAACAAAACTCTGGTAAAGTTTAGAAGATTATTTTCAGCGACCAGCGACATCTATATTTTATACTAAAAATTATTACCGAAATCAATCTTACCGACCGGGTAAAAATGCTCTACAGCTTCTTCAGCAGCAAAAACCCGAAAAACGATGTAGTTTTATAAAAAAACCTTAGCATTACTCGAAAGTCAAAGAAAGACTCCAAATACCAGCAATGTTAATGTAAAACTTTTTATTTATTATCGACATTTGGAAGTTTTTTTAGGATATCGGTAGTAATTGATTTCGATAATAATTATTGTTACTATAAAGTAAAGGTGTCGCTAAGAGTAATGGTATGGAAAGTTTTATTTAATTAAATAGTTTGTCTCTTTTTAAAGCAAGTAAAAGGGGAGCTTAAAAGTAAATTAACAACAGTGTCTTTTTTATTATAAAAGTAATAGAAATTAATCTTGCTGCAAATTATAAAAAATAAAAACATCTTTGCGCGAGTAAGAAAATTAATGGATGTTTGGAAGCCAACAGAGGACATTTAACAAACTTTATTTAATATTTTTTATTGCTACAATTTGTTTTTGATTTAAAAATGTAATGGAATTTAATAGCTTACTACATTTTATATCGTTTACTTATATTATAAAAAGGTCAACTTTGTAACTTTTATTGTTTGCTTGTTTGTAAGGGCTAATTGTTCAAAATACTGAACCGATCATAAAAAAGATTTTGAAATCAGTAAGCTATACTACTTAGGAGTGCTATAGGCTATATTTTATTAGGATTAAACAAAAAAGGTAAAAAAATAATGGCATATATATATATATATATATATATATATATATATATATATATATATATATATATATATATATATATATATATATATAATTAAAAGGTTAGGTTCTTTGGGTATAATAATAACCTGTAAGAATTCGGCTACTATGGTTGGTTGTTTAAAACTTACGTCTCCAAAAGAAAATGGAATACCCCGGGCCCGATCAAGACGGCGACACGTGTTTCGTCTTCGTTAAGACTTGTCATAGCCGCTTCAGGTCGATAGACACCTTGATGATGCCCCGATTGACTGTAAATATTCTTTCTGTATCCCAGAACTAACAAATACAGACAACCGGTGCCATCTCACCAAGAAATTTCAAAACAACCAGCCATAGCATCGAGAGGTTAAAAGTGGTAGGTAAAAGTGCGCCATCTAGTTGTATATGGCAAAAGTTAAATATTCAATATACTGTTATGCCAACAAACCATAAGGAAACTGGCCGCCCATCAGTCTGCGGGTTTGCAGAATTCGGATGAGTAGTTTTGCCAAATCCAGGTAGGTGGCGTACAGCAGTGACTAAATATATGATAAAAATCATATTGAAAGCAGTATTTTTTTACCCAAACTGCGATATAATATAAAAAAGAAAGGTTCTTGAGCCTTGATATAAATACATTATTAAAAGGTTAAGTTCTTTGAGTATTAATGACTGTAAAAATAAATAAATAAATAGTAACCTGTAAGAATTCGGCTACTATGGTTGGTTGTTTAAAAATTACGGAGTCTCCAAAAGAAAATGGAATACCCCGGGCCCGACCAAGACGGCGACACGTGTTTCGTCTTCGTTAAGACTTGTCATAGCCGCTACATATATAGCGAAAAATATTTTTAACGCCCATCAAAGTGTGCAGGGGTCGGCTAGTTGTGTATAAAAAGAACGTTTGGCAACATTGTAGGGAGAACCGTCTACCGCCAAGGTATTTATATTGTTAACGTAATCAAGGACGGAGCACACGGGCAAAAAAAGAGGTATATTTAAATTTAAGAAAAAAATGAAATAAAAGAAAAAAGTACTCAGTGTGTCCCTACAGTGCACACGGAGTCACCTATTTTATTATATTAAAATACTTCCATAACATCCTGTATACAAAAAATTGTTTAAAAAATAACCCTAATGACAAAATAAATCGTTTTTCGTAAAATTAACGAATGTCGCTTACGATGCTTTGTCAAAAACCCATCGATATTTTAACTAGGCTTTTAATAAATAATTAATTAAAAACAAAAATATAATTAACTTTAAGTTGCCCAGCCGAGCCTAAAAGAATTTAATGACGGAGGGACAAAGGTCTCATTTATCATCTCCCTTTGCTCGTGTCCAAACTCGTAGAAATGAATAGCTTAAATATTTGCTTTTTGCCGCTTTGGATTTTGAAAGGTGGAGATATCTGCCCTATGAGGACAGTTATATGCATATTACTCAACATTTCTTGTATTTTAAGGAATAAATGACCAATTTATTCCACCTAACAGGCCCTTGGTATCTGAAGTATTATCTTTTACTCAATTTGTGTTAACTTAATAATTTATACGAATATATATAAAAAGGTAAAATTTAGTAACCTATCTTTGTTTGTTTGTAAGCGCTAAATACTAAACCTATTATAAAAATGTACAGTCAGTAAGCTACACTTTTCAGAAGTGATATAGGCTATATTTAATTATGACCAAACAAAAAGTAAAAAAAATAATGGCATAGTTTTATTAAGTCAGCGAAATATAATTGACGCCCAACGAATTGGGTACGGGTTGCATAGTGCAGCGAGCTTATGGGACTGTTGGACCAAATTAATTAATCCAAAACTAATAAAAAATAAATATATCAAATGTGGTATTTTTTTAAAGCTCTTAGGATCATTTTTATAATGGTGATACGCGGGTCACGCTAAAAATTTCTGGATGTGGCAACACCGATATGACAACATTTCACTTATCTGTCATATTGCATGAACATTTGTCAACTGTCATACCAAATTTGGTTACCGTAGACAAAGCGCAAGTGAAATTATTTAATTTTAAATTAAGTGTATGTGTTTCTTTTTCATTCGCTAATGGAACTTAACCGTGAACATTATCGGGCCATGATCTTTTATGATTTTAAAAGTGTTTTAAATCAAGAGCAATGTCTGGCACGTTTAACAGCGGCATTTGGTGAATCTTCCCCTTCGCGTTCCAGTATTTTTGGCTGGTATGCCGAATTTAAAAGAGGTAGGCAGTCGCTTAAAGATGAGCAAAGAAGCGGTCGGTCCACAACAGCAGTTACTGACGAAAACATTAATTGTGTTCAGAGGCTTCTAGAAGAGGACAGACGCATTACATATGCTTCCATTGAGAAGACCTTGAATATTGGATCGGCAGCCGTAAACAAGATTTTGGACGATAAATTAGGGGTTCGAAAGCTTGTTTGTCGCTGGGTGCCAAAATTACTCACTAATGATCAAAAAGAGACCCGGGTAGAATGGTGCAGAAAAATGATAGAAGAATATTCATATGGCAAGTCCAAAATTTTTTAAATATTGTTACAGGTGATAAATCGTGGATTTATCAGTTTGACCCAGAATTAAAAACTTAATCCACTGTTTGGGTCTTTCCAAATGAAAATCCACCGACAAAAATTAAACGTGCAAGAAGCGTGGGAAAGAAAATGATTGCATCGTTTTTTTCTGCAAGTGGTCATATAGCCACAATCAGCCTAGAAGATCAACGGACAGTTAATAGTTATGTTACGAAATGTTTACCTAAAGTATTTCAAACTATTCAGGAACGCCGTCCGAATACTGGATTACGCGGAATTTTTTGCATCACGATAATGCAACTGCTCATTCTGCTGCAAGAACGAGTGAATATTTGGAAAGAATGGGAGTCAAGCTTCTGGGGCACCCTCCGTATAGTCCAGATTTGGTTCCCTGCAACTTCTTTTTGTTTCCGGAGACCAAAAAAAAAATTCGCGGTCGCACATTTTTGACCCCAGAAGAAGCTGTGTAAGAATTTGTAGCTGAATTGGAAGCCATTCCAAAGGAGGTGTATCGTGAGGCTTTTTCAAAGTGGTTTCAACGAATGATAAAATGTATTGAATGTGGAGGAGAATACTTTGAAAAAATATAATGCATTTTGTTTCATATCTTTTACTGTTTTGTTTTATCCAAAAATATTCAGAGTGACCCTCGTATAATATATACAGGATGTCGCATAAAAATATCGTACTTTTTGTCCTACTAATTATTTCTAAAGGTATACAACCTTTAGAAATAATAAAAATGTGAAAATTTATTTGAAACCTACAAAATTAACTCAATAAACTAATATTTTTGTTAATTTTGTAGGATAAAAAAGTTAAGTTAGTGTAAATTTGTATCTCGATTTCTGGTAGTATTTAGACTGACTATATATAAAAAAACTGTAAATTACTTTTATAATTAATAAGTTGTACAATTAACTTTTGAATTAATTTTTGTATTAAAAGTGTTTATAATTAGCTCTTTTACAACTTTTTTCTTGCTCTATTGCCTTAACGTAAGCTTTAAAACAGTTATAGTTGATAACTTCTGTAGAGTAAAAACGATCTCTATTTAGAAGTTTTAAAAATATTTGCAAATATTTTATGAATTGCTTTAATCTATAATAAATTTGCTAAAAAATAACAAAAAAATTGCAAATACACTTTTTTATAGCTTAGTAAATTTGCCAAAACAGAACAATAAGTATAAATATGCACCATTTTCTTTTAATAAAAAAAAAACAAATTAATGAACATCAAATACCTACATTCTTAAGACCTAACTATTAAGAAATTTACATGTATTTGTCGCTAATATCATAAAAGACTAATAATATAAGCACTATTTTTCTTGTAACAGTTTCAACAGATACTTTATATTATTAATATTGTAAATATTGTAATTATAATTACTCCAACAATATATAAAATAACATTTACATTTTTTATAGGATATAATTTACATAAAAGATAGAGAAATAAGTGTGAAGTTAATTTAAGGATTAACGTGGTGGTTTTTATTTATATTATTAAAGTTCTTTACTGCCGAAAATAAATTTCCGTGGAACTTCCGGTAAAACCGGAAATTGTATTTTATGATGATAGGATAAGGTTTATTATATGTGTAAAGTTGCATAACCCTCTTCTACCATCATTTTTTTTACCAAACTGATAAAAAAGCCGTTTAATATGACATTTTCGAACGCTATTTTCTTAAAAAATATTCAAGGTAAGTATAACATATGGTCATGTATTTTCTTGGAATAGCTTGTAGAATTGATTTTTAGAAAAATATATCGGGTGTTTTACTTAAAATAGCAAAGTTAATAGAACTTCCTGTTAAAACGAATGTGTCACATAAAATCTATAACATTAGAAATCTGCGTCCTATCCAACCATATATCAAAGCAAAATTTTAAAATGGTGTAACACTTTTTAGGGTAATAACAGGCTTGCTAGTTTTTCGTATTTACCCAGTATACCTACCGGTATAGTCCGACAATTTATTAAAATGCTAACACTTTTTTTTAAAGCTATACTTTGTCATCAACTTTATTTAGGAAAATACAGTACAAAAATAAACTCTTAGCTGGATTTTGTAAAGAGAACCCTAAATTGATTTATTTTGTACCGAACTGCATAAGGTCGTTTGAAAAAGCGGATTTTTCTTTTCGGGAAAGTGCAATTTACATTTTTCTTCCTTTTCTCTCCCAATTCTGATTATTACCGAAAGAGCTTCATTATTCGGATTTACAATTCTAGGTTTTGCATTTATTTCTTATCGTTTTACATTTAAATGGCCCTGTTTACGTAAATTTGTTTCGACTAACGAGAAATAATAAATAAATACCATAAATTTTATTGCAGTGTTCTCTTTTTAAATCCCATTGTATAAAATATTGTAAACAATAAAACTTAAATCTTTATAACAAGGTCGTTTTAGATACGTGTTTTACCTTTTTTTATTTGAACCCAAGCCGTACTTTGTAACTTGTAAAACCGCGTTTACACTTGCAATAATTCGCCGTGCCGCTCCACTCCGCATACCCCCGCACAGCTTAAAAAAGAAATGTTTTTTTATTTTTTATTTCGCTCCTATTTCGAACTTCGGAAATTCTTTGGGCTCGTTTCGCACTTACGAATCGCCAGTGCGATAGCCTAAATAATAATAAACCCAATAATATATTTTTTTATTTATTTTAGGCATACAGGTTAGGTACTAGCTGTTTACAAAGCAAGACTAACGCGTCAACGTATAGTGCAAGCTGAGTTATGCTTTCCTCGTCTAATTCCTACCTAGTGTCCAACTCTATTAACCGTATTAAGATGGCACGACGTATATACTTGTTTTACTTTTTAGCGGCTAAGACATTTTATTGTTTTTATTTTTGGTTAATAAAGAAAATAATGTTATTAAGTGTGTTTTACGCACATCAAACCATTTTAACGGTGTTATTGTAAGGTCAGTTAGTAAATATTTACCTGTTAGATACAAAATTACTTTGTCAAGCCACTTATATGATATAATCGAATTGTATTTGTTCATTTACGGAAGCGAATCCCTTTCCAATTTTTTCTATTTCCCTTGTCAATTTCTCGATATTTCCTAGTGGACAAATTTTAGCAAGATGATGTTTTTCTTTATTTCATTCTGTTTGCATTACTAGCATTAGATATATGAAATATGGATGTTATTTTGCTTTTTGGTACTTATGAAATGATAAGAAAAGAGAATTTTAAAAATACAGAAATATCCATTTTTTATTATTTTTTAAAACTGTAACTGGCTTTAACCTTAATTCTTTTATACAAATATTTTACTAATTATTTAACCGGGAAAACCAAAAAATATATGTTTTAATAAATAAATAACCAAATTTTGTTTAACACTGAACCTTTTTAATTGACATTACATTGTTTTTTAATTTAACGTTTGGCGTCCTTTATTTCTAATAAAAGTTGCTGCTTTCTTTTAAACTCAAAATACAACTGCCAAAATTAAAAAATCTTTATTTGTATACCGGAGAGATACAAAAATATAAAAATGATCCAAGAGTAAAGTACCCTTATTTTTTAGAATACATCTAAATATTATTTAAAAGTTATCTTAAATAAAAAGTAGGTGTTAAATATGAGCTCATATAGTCTCAAAAACTATTTTTTTATTTTTTTTTGATATTATTTTTGCGCTATGATAACGATGCACTTTTGGTTAAGGTGTTAAGGCTTAAATTAATATTTTTAATGTTGGGGGTATTTGTTAATACATTTTTCAAATTTAACTACGCTTTTTCTCTGTTTGGACGCAAAAATATGAGTATTTTCTAGAACCTATTTTTATTAACTTATTTTCTAGTTAGTTATTTATTAAAACAAAAAAATTACTATATTCGATAAAAGGTTGACATTAGAGTGCATCTTTTTATTCAAATACAGGGAGCGCCAAAATAATAGCAAAAAAAGGGTTTTTGAGATAGATGGCTGTGACTCCATATTTGACACCTACTTTTAATTTAAAATACTTTTTAACTATTATTTTGATGTATTCTGAAAAATATGGGTACTTTACTCCTAAAACATTTTTATATTTTTGTACCTCCCCGGTGTTAATTTTAGCAGTATTATTATGAGCTTGAAAAAAGCAGCACCTATTTTAAGGAATATTTTTTTTGTGAAATGTGTAGTAAAAAATATTCTATTTTCGTTCCAATATCTGACGGACACTGTATATTTTTTTCTGTTTTTGGTAATAAAATTATTTTTGTTTTAAGTCGCTGATCGCTTTATTCTTTATCTGCGGCGCTATTTCTGGCCATTCTCATCGGTCAGGATCGTTTGCATCTTTTGACAAATCGAATAGAAGTTTACTTTTGGCATTCTTGACCACTCGCACAACGTTAACAAGCGAGTGGTGCTTACCGCTCGCAACAAGTGAAAATCAGTCGCAAGTTTAAATCATAACCTATTGATGTACGTTTTTTTGTCAATTTTGTTTTTTTAATGGAGTTGTCATTAATATTAGATAAAATAAATAAATGATCCGCATCAAGTTGCAAATGTTGTAGTTTTGGAGGGTGAAAAAATCGACTATGGTAGATACAACCAATATATTAGTTTAAACTCATCTGATGTTCTAAACAAGCAAAAAACATTTAACTGTAAAAAGCTTTAAGTAACCCTTATGAAAGCTTAGGAAGAAACACTTATAAAATAAACTGGATTTTGTTGTTTCAGATTCTTAAAAGGTTAAAAGTAATCTTTTATTTTAAATTAGGATAACATACAAGCCAAAAAAACATCTTTTATACTTAACTTAACATACTATAGTTTTCAAAATAAAAAAAAACAGCACAAAACAACAAATGTTGTGCAAATGCTAAAAAAATAACAATAATATTTGGTTCTGGCAAGATTAGGTATCCATATCTTACTTTTACAAACGCGAATTTCGTAGGCACCTAATCTTATTCGATTCATAATATTTTAACAAACAACAATGTCCTAAACTTATTTGCACTAATGATAATAAAAATGTCTTATAATATTTTTAATATAACTCTTCCAAGGCACCTGTAAGCTTTTTAATAATATTTGCTATTTCTTGCGACGCAAGTACATTCTGGTGTTCTTTTGGGTTTGCTTCTGTTTTTATCATATTACTTTTTTAAATGCTCTTTTTTCTTTTTAAATCATTTACTTTGGCAGAGGAATTTATTTCGAAAGATTTTTTTTTCTTTGTACATCTGTATAATTTTATTTATTATTTTAAGGGATATTCCATTATTTTCGGACACTTGTGAAGCAAATATAAATTTGTCCAAGGTTTTTAAGAGTTTTGGTTTTTGACGTTTTATTTAAAAATAAGAAAATAACCAGAAAAAATATAGACTATTAATACCTGAAAACAAAAAATCTGATGTTGTTAGATCGACTTTACGTATACATTCAAATGGTTCGAATAAAATTGCGAAGGTGATTCAAGAATGTCATTATTTAAAAGATTCTAGTCTAAGATTCCAATAGAAAGCGAGCTTTAGTCATCTGTTTACAGGATAAAAGCTGTTTTATATTAAAGATAATATTTAAACAAAGGTATTGCCATAGAGTTGCCTAAAAAAAAGTAGGTCAAGGCTATGACCAATAAAAATAAAGTAAGTTTTAAAATTTTTGAGTAAAACTGTATAATGCCAATTTTTATTTTTTTATTGTACATGACAGTACTAATAAATAAGTACATTTAGTTTCTTAAATTTATAAATAATGCTGTGGTAACTTTTTCAATTTTAAACTTTAAAGTTTCTTTTTGGAACATTCCGTATTATTTATAAAATATATATTTTAATAACTTAAATACGTACTTATTTAAAAATAGGGGTTGCCATTAAACAAGGTGTATTAAAAATGTTTAGGTTATTTATTAAAATTAAATATGGCCATGACCTAACTTTTTAAGCAACCCTATGGCGATACATTTGTTTAAATAATATCTATAATATAAAACAGTTTTTATCCGGTAAACAGATGGGTGAAGGTCGGCTCCTATTCGGATCTCGTACTATTCGCAAATATACCCTTCGCAAAGTTGCGCATACGCACAGATGCGAGTGATGTCATTGAGTCCCTGTTCCTTTTAATTCTTAAAATATGACCTACCCTACTTTTTAGCTGTTTAAAATCGAAATTAATCGTGTAAGCGATGTTTCAGTAAATTACTTTTGGGCCACTTTTTTAAAATATTTTGTTTACCATTTAACAATCTTTTTACACTTTAATCTTTTTAAAAATCTCATAGTTCTTTTTTATTCTTTTATAGTTCTAAATTATTTAAGTTAAAAAAAAACCTCCACGAAACCATTATTTATACAGTCAAAACAAAAGTAATATCCTTGCATTAGTTCTATATACAGGGTGTCCCGTAATTTATTGGACATAGGTTAATGTAGAATACCTGACATAAAAATAAAGCGTGTAAGCTCAATATTTCTCAGCAAAATGTTTTTAGTTTTGTTCTTCAGGGTGTTAAAACTAATTTTTTACTAAACATTTAGTGAAATATCTCGGAATCCACTAGACAGATTAAAGTGAAATTTGGTGTACTCCTATAATTTGGAATGAAGAACACGAATATGATATCTATTTTGCCATTACCACTAGATGGCGCCACATACAATACCATTGATTGATTAAAATGATCATAACTTTTTTACCTCCCTGTATTTGCGAGTAGAAATAATACAGCATTTAATTTTAGTCAAAAAAGGTATACTTATTTGAATTCCACAAAGTGGACCGTTTTCGAAATAAACGACTTTTTTATTAGGTTGCGCATGAACACTCTAAAATTTAATAAGCAACGATAAAGTTAGAAAAGGCTATTGATTATAATAAATATCAAAATGTTCACCATTCACTAGGACACATTGTCTAATTCTTTTATTTAAATTTTGTCTGACTTCATATATTGATTCTTCTTGGGCCCTGATGATATTGACTCCTTTCACAATCTCTTGCCACAATTCCTGACGGTAACCTAATAAAAAAGTCGTTTATTTCGAAAACGGTATACTTTTTGGAGATCAAATAAATATACCTTTCTTAACTAAAATTATATGCTGTTTTATTATTTCAACTGGCAAATGGGCATACAGGAGGTGAAAAAGGTTATGACCATTTTAATAAATCATTGGTATTTTATGTGGCGCCATCTAGCGGTAATGGCAAAATAGATATAATATTCGTGTTCGTCATCCCAAATAATAAGAGTATTTATTTTAATTTGTTCAGTGAATTCCGAAATATTTCACTAAATATTTGGTTAAAAATTAGTTTAAACACCCTGTAGAACGGAAACCAATAACATTTTGCTAAAAGATATTGCGCTCAAACGCTTTATTTCCATGTAGGGTATCCTACATTAACCTATGTCCAATTAATTACGGGACACCCTGTATACAAAACATTTTAATAAATTTAAATTTAAATTTAAATTGGGTCAAAAAAAAAAAAATGGGTTGCTATACTGTGGGTATAATTTAAATTCATGTTTATTTATTGATGAGAATTTCATTTCATCTTTTAATTTCCCTTGCCAATTTCAATAGGGCGATGCGACCAAGCAAATTATCGGAATCATATCTTTTTTATGTATTTTTACTCTGTGGGCGTTTTGTTTCGTCAACAAGTCCAATAGAGCTTAAAATAAATTAGTTGCCAGGTAAAAAAATAGTAAAAACTAAGGTTTTCTAATAATTATTAAAAACCTTTAAAAACTAAGTATTTTAAATTTTTATTTATTTATTAACAAAATAATATAAAGTTATTTAGTATATTTGGGCTTATGACCTTTCACAAAGTAAAAAAATCTTACATTTTACGATGCCGTCAAATTTTACGTTGGATTTGTTAGTTAAATTAGGCTTAATCTAAAAATATTTATTTAAAAAAATAACTATTAAATATAAGAAAATATATTGATATTTCATTACAATTTTAAGAACTCGTCTAAAAGGTATTTTCTTTAATTAAATAGTTTTAAAACCAAAAAACAAAACACATTATTTTAAAATAAAAATAAATCTTTTAAAATAATATCCTTATAGCAGATTCGAGTACATTATAATAAAACATTTTTTTGCATCTAATTTTCAATATATAATATTAAATTCTTATTTTGCTGCTTCATTTAGAAAATACCTTGTATTTTACTCTTTATATTTAGGCCTATTTTTTCAGGTTTTTTCGCTTGTCTCTAAAATTAATGAGGAATTTTGAAAACGGGTTATTTAATTTATTTGCTGTTTTTGGTTTTTAATTTAAAAGGAAATCCTCTAAGTTTTGGTAGGATTTTGCTAAAATAAGTAAGGCCTTTAAATTGCTTATTTTATATACTTGAAATTTAACAATACAGAACAGAACATATTTTTAATGTTTTATTTTTTTTTTATTTTCTTTTATTGTTGATGCCAACTGTTTTCCGTTTGATTTTGATCTTTTAATGCGTTAAAAGCTTATTAATAATTGTGTTTTTTTTAATTATTGGATTAAATCATGAATTTAAATTAGTAGTCGCATTATATTTTAATTGTAAAAGAAAAAAAAGTGCTGTTTAGGATATAGGTAAAGCAGTGTACAGGTTGCTATGGAGGCAGGATGTTTTTAGCACCCAAATAAGAATTGTAACGTGTAAACGTTTTTCTTATAAAGCACCAAATATCGTTTAAAAATGTTAAAATATATTGCAATATCCGAAACAAAACGCATCATTTCTGTAGGTGAGAAGCGTTGCAATGCAACGTACTTTTCCGACTGTGGCAGGAATATTTTTTCCAGATACCCAACTTTTCCTATGCAATTAATATACACTGGTGATGTTTGCCAAAGTGAACCAAAAAATACACGAAAATATGATACGACCGTAACGTGTTATTTTGACATTAAAAAAATGGGTGATTTATATTTATTAAACCAAAAAAATTATTGTTTTATGCCACCTAAAGAAAAATTTCAAAAACTTTTCTCGGAAAAAAAGTATGTACAACTTTTAAGAAAGTCTCATTTCAAGACTCTTGGTGTTTGCTGGACTCGTCTAACACGTCGTTCAGCAAACTTAATTATTGCACATTGCACAAAATACATATGTCGCCGGCAAATGGTTATTTTAGGCAAATGGCCTCTGCCTAGGCAATTGCCTTTTGCCTGGTCAAACGACTTCATTAAAATATTTTTTATTTTAGCCATTTTTCTAGGTAAATGCATTTGTCATGGTCCTTGTTAAGCAAATGACTGTGATATATTTGATAACATATTAAGCATACAGTGTGTTTTGCAAACTACAGTAAAAAGCAACACGTGTAATTTAATAGGTTCCGACGATCATAAAATACTGTTACCTTGGGGCGGTCATGGTTAGTTCTGGTTAGTTAAATCTTTTTTTTTCTAATTTGCTTGGTAAAAAAAGATTTAATTAACCAGAACTACCATGACCCCTCTAATGTGACAGTTTTGCATTACCGTCTGGTTATGCTGTAACGAAGTTACTATAATTTTATTTTATTTTATTAGAAGTTATTATTTTGTTTTTCTGATTCCGTTTTCCGTCATAGAAAATGACCGGTTCTTTTGTATAGTGTAGAATAAATTAGGAGGATTCTATTTTCTTTATTGTATCAGTTATGCGAAATCGCGAAATACTTAATTAATGAAAACAAAGTATCTGTACTGGTCTCGATAATATTTATTAAAATATATTTTGCTATGTATATATAACGTATTGAATAAAACCGATTTTATTTTACTGTTCTTACTGTAATTGTGTGTTTTATTTATAGTATAGTTAATTTGGACTATGCGCGTAAATTTGAACCTTGGAGAACTTTTCTAAACTGTATAAAAGCTATCCGAGAGGCACACTGGACCCTTTACCACTATAAACAACTAAGGATGGCGCCCAAGATATTAATAATAAATTGCCGTTACAATGTAAATATTTCTATTTTCATTTGCCTAAAAATGCTTCGGCAAATAGAATCAAATGCTAATTGACTAGGCAAATGGCACATGAAAATTAAAATACACTATTTGTCCAGGCAAAAGGACTTGCCTAGGCGAAAGCAGTTTTCCTAAAATAACCATTTGCCTGCTAAAAATATACTATTTTATTTTAACGTTTTAATATACATACATACATACAATTGTTGTCAAGTGTTTTATTAAGAGTTGCGTCATAAGGTTTTTTTCTGAATCCCAAAATTTTGACATGCGATTGCTGTAAATCTTTTTTATAGCACACTTTTAATACATTTTTGCACATAATAAAGCAAAACATTAATTTGCCAATTTTGTTTACGATTTAAAAAATAATCCTAGTAAAATAAATAAAATACATAAGTTTATTAAAATTTAAAACATCTCTAAGGCCAAGGAAAACTTCTTTTAGGTAATATACCTATTAGATATATTATTCTCTAAAAATAGATTAACAAAAATATTAATATTTTATTTCATAACAAAAATCCTTATTTTTGCTTGCAACTAGAGCCATATGTAAACAAAACATTTATGAAATGGCAAATTTCAGACTATGCTTGCTTTTTGTAAATGTTTTGTTTACATATATGTGTATTTATAGCTTTGTTACATACCAAATGTAAATATAGCTTTAAGTTTACTAGTAAATAACTTGGTTACTGTTAAGTGTGCATATTTCGTTTCGTTATCTTACTATAAAACTAATGTGGCGTAATTAAGGTTAAAATAAAACTGTGAATTATCTATAAAAATATCTACCTTATTATAATTTATTATTTCTTTTTTAGTCTTTTCACAAACATAACCGACTGAATCAAATATTCGTAAAATATTTTTTCCTTTATGATTCGCATCGCATTTTGTTTTCCTCATGGACCCTTGTAAAATACTCAAGAATACATAATTAGTGTAGCAACATCAATTTTAAAGAAAAATATTGACTTACTGTTAGTTGTTTTAAGAGATGTCGAAAATTAAATTAAAAACATTTAAATTGATTTCTATTTGATCACGTGTATAAATTAAAATTATTTTATCTATATGATATTATCTAAGAAATGCTATATTTTAATAATATAAAAAATTAAGGATGATTTTTTTATAGTTTATTTTACATTTTATTGACACTGCACTATATTATGTATAGTGTTAAAGTAACAGTTAAAATTTTACAAAACAACGATTAAACATTAAATGAATCCTGACGTAACAAAAAAGATGTAAAATTTACAATTTGCTATAAGAACTTAGAACCAGAGTCTTTCTATAGATTTAGGGTCGCGACATTCGGCCATATTGGTTTAAAGTGTGTTGACGTCACAGTGACCATTTTTTGGCCATGTTCATTAGTACCGGAGACATACAATTTATAGTACTATTAGAATAACCGTTTACAAAACACTTATTAATTTTTAATAAGTCGCAACTATGTAATTAGAAAACGCAGACAATTTAGAAATATCATGTCAATTATCTGTTTGTATAATTCTTATGTTTTAAGTAAATTAAATTTTGCTGCTGTTATTTGAAGCTCTAGGCAGAACACATTTAGTGAGAGACTTGAAAGAATACAATTTTTTTTTTATTACATTTAAACAAAATTTTACTATTACCAATAATAAGCAACAACTCATTTTCATGTAAGGTCCCTGAGTGACCGCAGATTTACATATGATATTATATTTTTGTATAAAATTTTAAATAATCTGATACAGAGCTATTGCATACTACAAAAGATATCTTTTAATGTCCCACAGAGGTCTTTAAGGGTAAACGAATTATTTTTTGCCATTTAGAAACACAAGTACAGGTCAGAATTCGCCTCTCTAAAGAAATATAAGAAGTAGTAATGTGTGTGATGAGCAAATAGATTATTTTTCAATGTCATTATCAAAAACGATATTAAAAAGTATGTAATTGCACAGAGCCGATTTCCGGTGCTGTATCGTCTGTTTTTTTCATTTTTTAGTTTCTATCATATCTGTAATATTAGTCTTGGTTAGTTTAAATATTTTGTAAATAACTCACTTATATATTTTTGGAGATAAGTTAAAATTTGTAAATTTGTGGATACCATAGTGAGTACTTCTGTACCTGTTGTATCCCCTTGACCAGAAATAAATAAAATAAATAAATAAACTTCTTCGACTTTAAATTAAAAACCTTTGGAATCAAATCTTTCCACAAATATCACTTTGAAAACAGTGCAAAACAAAAAGCACAAATTCTATACGCCACTAAATTAACCATCAGCTGCCAAAATATAATGACTTTATTAATCTTGCCAACTTTTCCCGGTACAGTGCTTTCCCTTGCGTCCCCGACCTTGAACCGCCTAAAGTCGAGGATGTGTCGCAACCAATTTCAAGTATATATAAATTAACCTTGCTTAGAACAAAGTATTATTTAGAAACTTATCTTAAATTATGAGTAAGTTCTCGGTTTTAAAATATAAATAAATATACTTTTTTAATTTACATCGTATAGCTATTAAATTGACCATAAAGGTTAAATATAATTCATATTGCCGTTAACTTAAAAAAAATCATAAAACATTTATTTTTCCTAATGTATTTTAATACATTTTTACCTAAAATCACAAATATAAAATTATTTTTATTTAATTAGGCTAAAATTTAATAGGCCCTTGGAAACAATGTTTCACAATATTTTCGTCTTATAGAACACCTTACCTGTTACAGATTTTTAAATTTATTTTATATCTTTTTATTGAGATTAGTTTAAAAATAGGTTTTTACGATCTTTTTGTGTTGTTTAAATTCTAATTAAATATATTTTTATTATTTAAACCTTAAATAATGTTTTGTAAGTTTAGGGATATGGACAGATTTTTATCATGAAAAAGGATTTATTATGTGTTTATAATTTTACTATGTAATAATCAAACATTTTTTATTTGGTTTGACAAATATGCCGGTCACTGTATCATTTGGAATTATAAAAATTTAGCCCACTTTGTTCAAATATTATGGCTTGGTCTTTCATATTACCTTGACTACAGTCTTTACGTGATTACAATCAATTTAAAATTGATTTAATAATAGTTTATAATAAGGTCAAAGTTCAGCCAAATTTACATAATGCCAATAAAATGGTAAATCAAATAAACACAAAAAATATATTTATTGCCTCTAAACGATAAAATATTTTATTCTGACTAGCAATTAGTCTTTTTTTACTTTAACCCAATTACCTAAATAAAATTTAGTACCTAGAACTTACAAAATCGCTAAAACGAACTATATAATTTTCTTCCGACAGAATTAAAATAGAAATCTTAGTTTAATAAAGCAAAATATTAATAAATTACCTAATTTAAAAAATGTCTAAAAGGCAAAAAGAATTCTACTAATCTATGATATTTTTCAAAGCAATATTTTAAATCACCCTGTATATCATACGACGATTTTAATAAAAGCTTGTAGCATTTTAGATTAAGAATTTTTTTTTATAAAGAATATCCCAATATTAAAAATAAAAAAATACAGGTATAGTTAAGTTCATTTGTGGACACACTTTATACAGGTTCAGTTAAATAACATAACATATAGGCAATGTGAGGAAAAAAGACAATCTAACTAAATCCCTGCATGTAAACATGCGTGACTAATAGTGTTTGTTTTGTTATTCTATTGCTTGCCGATGAACCAAACAGCGTTGCCCATATTGTATAAATATACACGTTAACTTATTAAATAATTTTGCAACACGTTAATTTTAACTTTTAAGAAAGCACATTTTCGAGGTAAAATTTACTTGTTTAGGGTTACCCAAAACCCTTCAAGGTATTACTGTTCTTATTTATAATTTAATCTTTTTTACGTTTTTCTGGGGGGTGGGGGTGGGAATAACCCTAAAGAAGTTTTTTTAGTATTACAAAGAATTTACAGTTAAATATTATTAAAGATGTTTTAATAATTTTGAGATTTATGTGACTAGAAAAAACCTAAAACAAAACTCTCCTATAAATATGTTATTGTATAAGCAAATTATTTGATCATTTATCAGTTGTGCATTTTTAGGTATACAGGGTGATTTAAAAATCGATCACGAAACTTAAGCGGGTGATTCTACTTGACAAAATAAGGGTAGAACTTCATATAACTTTTTTCAAAATGTCATTTGTTTTCGAGTTACAAGCCGTCAAAGTTCAATTTTTATTTTGGTTTTTTCGCCATATTGCATTTATTTTTTAACCAATCCAGTCGATATTTGTTACACAAATCGAGATTTGCAGGTCCTAAAATTTTAAGACAAAAGTACTTTTTTAAAATACCGCCAGAGGGCACTTTACCTAAAACTTAAAATTTTTACATCATAACTTTTTATTTTGACAGATATCGCAAAGCTGGGGATGCCATTTTATGAGAAATCAAAAACTTTAAAAATAAGGTACTTTTTATTAAAGTCGATAAACCTCACCGTTTAGGCACCTATAGACATAAAAGTTTTCATCAATTTCAATCAAATTACCTATATTCATACAGGGGTCCTATAACTCAACCGACAAACTTAACCAAACCATTCTACAACAAAAAATAAGAAAAAAAAACTTCATATAAATACATGTCCTAAGCGTGTTAGTTTTAAAATAAAAAAAAATATTTTTTTTAATTTTTAACACTCCGTATTTCAAAAACTAAGACGTTTAGAACATATGTTTATAAAAAAATTTGAGACCAAAGGCACAGTGATAAATAACTGCAGATGTGAAGCTAGGGAATATCAGAGAGAAAAAATGTAAGAGATGATAGAGACTTGGAAATTTTATTGCACGTGGAAGAAAATGAAGGGAAGGTGAGTACAAGGAAACTTCAGGATATCATAGGAAAAGATCAATCAACAGTGCTTCGGATTTTGAAAAGACATAAATAAATTTCATACAAATATGAAAGACATCAAGAGCTAAGGGATGGGGATGAAATACGACGGCAGGAATTTTGCATTGACATGATGGAAAGGGCAAACAAGGACAGGAAATTTTTAAGAAATATTTGTTTTACTGATGAGTGCACATTTATGTTAAACAATGCACCCAATCATCAAAATTACCGATACGATAAAGCACTAAATTTCAAAATAACAACGTAATGTCACGCTAACTGGTATTTTTATTGTTGTTCATAAATATGAGGCGATAACAATTTTTAAAAATATATTAGCATCTAACTAGCAAAACGAAAAATCTAAAGGTTTTACCATGTACGTAGATTTGCATGCTCTTTAATAAACTTCAATAGAATTTTTCTTTAAAATAAGTAGTGGAGCCAATAATTGACTCCATTAAAAATTACATGGGATTTCCTATGTCCCGCCCGGCGATGCATCACCCGGTATAATTTTTTTAACATTATTTTTTTATCTCTCTTTATAATGTTTTTATCTTTCTCTATAGACAAATGTTTTTGGAAAATTATTCAAGTCTAAATTAATTGCAAGTGCAGTTGACATTGTTAATTATTACTGCGGATCGAATAATGCGTTCTACCTATTCCTATTCGTATAAGCCACTTTGATTTATGTGATTGATTTGTTTTAATGTACACTTTGTGTTGTTCACGATTCATTTGGTTTTTATTGTTGGGTAAATAGTCGGTAAATATGGCCTACGAAATCCATCAATTTTTACTGGCAAACTAGTGCCATTGTTTTAAGTAGGCTTAAGTCAGTTATTAAACAAAAAGTGGTTTGTTTTTTTGTTGGTAACCAGTGAATTATTATTTGAACTTTTTTAAATGTTTTATGCAAGTCTGTTTGGTTTAAAATATTTAATTAATATTATTTAGCTATTTTAAATAATACTAAAAAAGGTTTAATTTAAGGCTCAAAATCCAATATAACATTTATAATCCTACAAGTTTCTTGTTCGTACAAATTCACAAACTGTCGTTTTAGGCGTCCTGCAGTGCAGCTAACTTATGGGACAGTTGGACGAAATTAATATACCTATCCAAAACTACTAAGGATTAACATTTTAAATGTGGTAAAAAATTTAAACAATCTTTTTAATCGAAATTTAATATACAGGACGTTTTATAAAAAAAAACATATTTTTGTCTAATTATGTATATTTTAAAAAAGGAGAAAAATCTGATAACTGGTTAGACAACAACAGAATTAGACAAATAAACTGATATATTTTTGTTATTTTGTAGAACAAAAATAAAGTTAAGGTAGTGTAAATGTCTAAATGGATACCTAATACCTATATTATACATAAGAAAAAAATTAAATAAGGTATATATTTAACGAGTTTTGGTAACTACTTTTGGATCATTGAAATCTTAGATATTGGAAATTTAGCTCTACATTTTTTGTCTTGTTCTATTTACCAAAATCCAAGCTTTAAAACATTTATCCTATGTCAGTCGTGCAGAGTAACAACCATTTGTTTTTAAAACATGCAAATATTTTCATAACTTAGTATGAGTCTTAATTGCGCTAAAAATAATAGAAAACTGCTGATAAACTTTTTGTTCATTTCTTATAGCTTAGTAAATTTGCTAAAAGGAAACAATGAATAGAGTATATGTAATAAGGCCTGTCGGGTAATAAGGCTTAATTAAAAAAATCCAATTTAAATTTGGTGTCCCTTAAGGCCATATTCAAATGTAGACAACATTTACTGTAGGTGATTTAGGCTTGTAGTTGCGCATTAGCTTGCTCGCTGTCACTAGTGTGACGCCATTTATAGTGAGGGGTAGTTGTGTGGTATGAATAATAAAAAATGGTTTAATTTAATCTTAAGTATATTTTGTAATATTTAACCTACAATTATAAATTTACCCATTTTACGTATGGTTTTCTAATATTATTTTTTTGGAAGACGTTTTTTGTTTAAAAAAATGTATCATGGTCCAAATGTGAATTAATTAGTTTTTATTACACACTTTGTTGGCGGTTATTAGGGCCTACCAAATTTGTTTATAGGTCTTATACTTCCCCTTTATTTTATGTAAGCATTTTTTTGTTTTAAAATATATTTTACGTTAACTTTTTTCAATGGTAGGAAATTAAATAAGTAATTTAAATCAGCTTTATTTAAATTCATGTAATTTTTCGTAAGTAGGACCACAATACCTTCCAAATGAGAATTCTTGTTAAAAATTGACTTGGAGTCAGCAGAAGAACAACGAATATAAAATTGCTAGCATTAAAGGGTTTTAAAATATCATCATCTCAATTAGGAAAAAAGGTATTTTACTCTGTAGCTCAAAAACACAATTGTAATTTATTTTTTTATTGCCTTTAACCTAAACGAGTGTTACAGATGCTACTAGTTTTTCTTTTCAAACAATTTTGTATTTTAACTAATAACAAAGATAATTGGACAAACATCTAATTTTTATGACTTTGTATATATTTCATTACAGCATTCATATATAAAAATATGATAAACAAAACTTTATTTTAAATGTTTACTAACAAAAATACAATTAAAATAAAGACCTTTTTAAAAATAAAAATCAATTAATATTTGATGTTCTAATGTCCGTTAAAACACACAGCATATTTTTTTATTATAATTGTAGGTATTTACTTCGGCAGATCAATTTAGGTTTTATTTATTTAAATTTGCCATTATTATTTAACCCGCAAATTATTTTTTGTGTTTATAGGTAATTTTACATGAATTGCTGAAGCTTTTCCGTAATCGCTTTTGCATACAATGTACAGTTAGTAGTTATAAATTTTTTTGGCAACCAATTTAAAATTTAAAACTTTTTAATATAAATTACACAATTTATATGTTTTAATTAAATAATTTTGCCACCAGTAATTAATTATTATTTTTTTTAATAATTTTATAGGGTAATATTTTTTACTAAATAAATACACATACTTCTAGAATTGTTTTAAAATGAGTACACAAGTGTACGTAAATTATTTAAAATGTCTAAAATATACCTATTTCTTCATTGTTACTCTTTCATCCTTAAGTAAGTTAAATACTGGTTTAGATAATACATATCGGGTACCCACGAGATCAATTTTAGGCTGCAATTTTTAATTTCTTTATCGATACTGACAAAATATGGTAGGGTTGTTAGACTAACGAAAAGTCATTTCTGGGTGTATATAATACGCTTTTACGACTTTCGGTTTTACCGGAAATGACAAAACTTTTATTTTTACATGGGACACCCTGTATATTTGTTGTTTTTTGGTTTCCCCAAATCATTTTTAGTCCTAATACAAAATTTTTAAATAAAAATTAAGGTAAAATTTTATTTTTAAATTATATTTTTATTTTCTATCCAGAGTGCCATGTTCATTCCAAAATATATTCCCATGCTTTACTTACTTTTAGAAAAATACGATATCGATTTTATCTTTTTAAACTTTTTTACTAGAGGGCTCCAAACTTCATTTTTTAGTTTCTTTACCCCAGCTTAAGAACTAAAATAGAACCATATCACTTTCATAATATTTGTAAATGCAGTAGTTCAACGCAAATCCAACGATGTAAAACACTGCGACACCTAACTTATTTTTATTACACAACAATATTTATTAGATATATAAAATGGAGCTAAATATGGCATTAAAATTATAATTTTTATTTATTAATTAATTGTAAATCCACCTTGATTTTGATGCTATCTTTAGCCCTATTTTATAAGGCTTAAGATGGCAATGCATGTGTTATTAAAAATGTAGTTAGGTTGTTTTACAATGAAGAAAGACCGATATTCTATTTAGTTTCTGTTTTCATGGCAACCACGATAAATTGCGATGTACGCCATTCAATACGAAAATCATTTACCCACATAATAAATGTTGGGTTTAAAAAAATAAAGTGTCGCAGTGTTTTACATTTTACAAATTGATATGGTTCGATGTGGGATTTTAAGCTGGGGTAAAAAAAAATAAAAAAAAATTTGAGCTCTCTAGTAAAAAGGTTTAAAAGATTAAATGAATTTTGTATTTTTCTGAAAGTAAATCAAATAAAGGGAGTAATTTAAGTAAGATCATGGCACTAGAAGAAACATAAAAATTTAATTTTAAAATAAAATGTTACTAAAATTAGTTTTAAAAATATTGTATTTCAAAAAAATGATCTTTAAAATCCGAAAAAACGAAAAATTTACAGGATGTCTTAAAAATTAAATGTTCCAGTTATTTCCGGTAAAACAGAAAATCGTAAAAGCCTATCATATAGACCTAAAAATTACTTTTCGTTAGTCTATAACAACCAATGGCAGCCGGAAAGTGATCTCGTGCGCACCCGGTATAATTTAATATACTGTAATGTGTTCCAAAGGTCTTTGCTATTACATTTCTATCGAGGCAGCTTCGTATTTAATTGGTTTGTAATTTTCACAAACATCTGACAGACTAGGTTTAACGGACATTAGCTATGGTATAAGCAATAAGATAATTAAACAACAATGAAAACCCATGTAGAAAAAATATATCCTCGTTTTTTCTTTTGTATTTTGGAACTACTTTTTTTTAAAAAATAATTAATGATAAACTTAAGTGATGATACTGTTGAAAAATGAAAAGTTTGCACACTTACTGCTGATCTGCGCCTGGGTTCTTCTAAGTAGGAAGTTAACATGTTAATAATTGGGCCAAGACTTTATTAATCCGGAATACTTTATTAAATTTGCTGTCGAAAATTTCAAATGAATTTATATGTAGCATGTAGCAAAACTTTTCTTTTTATATTTTAATCTTTCAAGCATCCTGCAAATTATTAACCATTTGGTCCGAAGCAAAAATTTAATTAAGATACATACTTTACAAAAAGTCAAATAGAAAGTGAAAAGTAAACAATAATAAAAAAATTATTATAAATACCACTATTCTGAAAGTAAAATAAATAAATAAATTAAAACAATTTATTAAAAATTACCAAAGAACATGAAAAAACTACTGACATGTCTTAAAATGTAAGGTTATAGCTGCATTCCTAACTGTTCTCTCAAAAAACCCTCTAGATGTAGTAGGGATCATTTTTTCTCTCGCCCCTCGGTAGAAAGACGTTCAAGGATTACTATTTTTTGTTTTTAATAAAGACATGCCCACTTTCTCTTGATTATTCCATTCAACTGCCGACGAGAATTGAGCCCCAGGAAGAATTATCGTAGTTATTCGATTTTTGCACAAAAATGTAGTTAATGTAGTTCATCTAAATTATAAGGATACTAGTGTTAAATCACACTAAAATCTAAAATTAAAAAAATCCTTTTTTATCCTACAAGCATAAACAACAATAAAAATATTAAGTTTTATTAAATCGAAAGCTGGCTTCAAACCTTTTGAACAATAATAATAGATTTGTTTACTATTTTTAGTCAATCAGTGAGGTGTCAAAACTAGACTGGTTGTCATTGCATTTTTTTAATATACAGGGTAATTTTTACATTGATACTTTTCAACACCCTATAAAATGCGAGATAATAAGAACTTTTCTAAACCAAGTTATGTCCAAAAATACTTCCTTTTCGAAATACAGGGTGTTAAAATTTTAAGAAATAAAAACATTTTTTATCATAACTTTTCTACCATTTCTGTATTTTAACAAAATTTGGTACACATTTTTAAACCATAAAATTGTATTTTTGCCCTAAAACTTTTTAAAATTTGTTCACCAGTGGCGTTGGAACAAGATTTGCATTGATTTTTTAAAGGAAAAAATGCACAACTGCTTTTATTTTATTTTTGAAATGCTCATTTATTTTGGGGTTAATTTGGTCTTCTAGTATTTTTCAAACGACGAATGGTTTTTGTTAAATAAAAATAAAAGCCTTTTTGATGCATAGCAAAATGGGTAAAATCTAAAAAGTTGTTTTGTATGTAAAATTCGTTTTTGTCTAATTTGCTTTAAAGTTAGGTCAAATACCTAAATAACTACAATTTAAATGTTTTAAGTTTTAATTAGTTTTTATAATTATAGCTTCTGGACGGCAACATCCGTAAAAGCCACAAGTAATAACAAATTAATTTAGATTTTTGGCTGTTTTCATATACTTAAATAGATAAAACTGTCGGACGGTGATTTTTCCCTTATAATTGGGCAAAGCCGCTGGCGGTCGTTTAGCCAGTGCCTTTATTTTATAAGGTGCCTTTATAAATAATATGCATATTATTTAAATTTAAAAACGTTCCCAACAAAAGACCATAAAATGTGAAATATCAAAAATTTATTTTGGCGACGTTTCGCCTCTCTTTTGAGGCATTATCAAGCCTAAAATGAAAAATACTTGTAATTTTTTTGTAAAAAATTGTCACATAAAACAAAAAATTGTATGTAAATTAAAAACAGAGGTATAAAACAAAACATACAAAACAACTCAAAGAGTTAATGTTTTTTTATATAGAAATTTGAGAAATAATATTATGAAGGGGATGCAAAGATGTTAATATATTATAATATTATTTCTCAAATTTCTATATAAAAAACATTAACTCTTTGAATTGTTTTGTATGTTTTGTTTTATACCTCTGTTTTTAATTTACATAAAAAATTTTTGTTATATGTGACAATTTTTTACAAAAAAATTGCATGTATTTTTTCATTTTAGGCTTGATAATGCCTCAAAGAGAGGCGAAACGTCGCCAAAATAATTTTTTTGATATTTCACCTTTTATGGTCTTTTTTGGGAACGTTTTTAAGTTTATATTTAAGGACCGGGAACTAACACCTTTTTCATATTATTTAAACAAAATAATTATTTGTAAAAAAACATAAAGGGCTGGTTATAAATAACAAAAATATATCCATCAGAAATTTTCGAGCGCGTCAGATTAAGATAGGGTAAGGTAATTACTTGCTAAACAGTGTTTATTCCACTAATCTGACATTTTTGGGGATGACGTAAAGAAAGTGGAGGGCTACAAAGTTGTAAAAAAACGACATTTTGGCATTTATGAGGGTGACTTTTTTATTTTGAATAAAATAATTTATGGATAACGATAAACCGAAATAATAACAGTATTTTTTTACATATTAGTCTATTGCCGCTTCCCCACCGATGAAAAGGTATACAATATATAACATTTTTTTGTTCTTACCATCTAAGTTCGCAACCCAATAGGTCTCTATGACGCTCGAGTAAATCCCCAATTAGCATCGTGGGCTTCTCTACTATTAACAATGGTAGGGGTAAGAAAAACAGATTGATTATCTACAGAACATTAAATACATTTATTTAAGCTGGGTCTTTAGCAATATGTATTAATATTATAACTAGGGCTTTTTGTTTAATTAAAATGGATATTTCTACCTACCTTTATTATTTTAAGTGCAGGTAAAACTGTGTTAACCTTTTTTTGTCACTGTTTATTATACGATCAACTATCATTTAAGCGTAGTAATGCAGACTTATACATATATTAGTAACTTAAATAATGTTATTCAAACTTTAAAAACTACAATAATCAAATGCCCGAATTATCAATAACCTAACCTTCATTTCGTACCGCTTAATCCATCAAAATCTACTTCAGCTCTTTTTCTAGAGAGAGAGAGAGAGACCCAGAATTATTAAAAACCTATATCTTGCGGCTAGTAATAAAAAATTGCTAACAATATATTAAACAAAACAGCTACTGCGATTTTAATAAAAAAAAATTATTGGTCTGGGTTTTCGAGACAATGTAAATTCTTTTTCTTACCCAATCTTATTATCATATTTATTTTTTGCCGTGACCCTCATTATATCTATGTTTTTACGAAATTTATAATACAATGTAAAAAGTTCCTGCAAGATCAGATTATACAGCAGTTTTTTACTTCAGTTCAAAAATATTATATAAAAATGATCCCCTATTTTGTTGAGTAAACTTGAGCAGCGGCATCGTTAGACCTAAATTTTAAAAAATATATAGGGTGATTCAGAAGTCTGACAAAGCTCATTTACTCGTTATTCATAAAACTTTTGTAATTTTTTTTCGTAGGTATATAGCCAGGCCTAAACTTTACATTTTAAAAATATTTTGATGTATACAGGGTTGCTCACAAAAGCGTGCCGATATAAAGTTATGTTTTTTCTTAATGTTTCACATTGTATTTTATATTTTTGTTAGATTCCTCTTTTCATTCTAACTCTTTTTTTGTTAAAGGCTTTATAGGGTTAAATCAAAAAGGGTAAATATTGAAGTTTCTATTGGAAAAATAGCAAATTTAGGGACATTGTTTATAAAGCTACCATTTTCCTATTTCTGAATATTATTAAAGTTGCTTGTGCAGGCAACTAGCTAATACCTTATATTTCTACACCCTATTTATAAAATAGGTATTGGTTATACGGGGTGTCCAGCAAATAGTGTTAAATTTGGAAACTTTAAAATCTCTAAAACTTTCTTATTTCAAATGAAACACCCTGCATTTTATTTGACCATTGCTTAAGGTTTTTAATACCAACAAAAATTTTTAAGGTTTTTCTATACCCACGTCAAGTAGTTTTTTTAATAATTTTATTTTTTAATTTTTTTTAAGTAAAAATGTAGATATTTATTTAAAATTGGAGCAATTTTGGAAGCCAAAGTGATTTTTTTAAATTGCTACTATTAGATAGTTATCTTAATACAGTTTTTCTAAATACATTAAATTTACAAAATGTTATATCGGAATATATCACCAAAAAAAAAAGACATAATTTAGCCAACTATTTATAAAATATGTAAAATTATTAAATCAAATGTTCAAAAATACGACCATTTTCTTGGATACATTTATAAAAACGTTCCACTATTAATCTTCGTACCTCAAAAAGCGTATGCGGAAAAATTAATCTGCACGCCGCCGTTATCCTTTCTATCATATTTTTCTTTGTAGTAGGACGTTCCGCGTAAACTTTTTTTCAAAAACTCCCACAAGTAAAAGTCTAATGGTGTAAGATCACAAGATTTTGGTGGCCATTTAATAGCACCTCTTCGCCTAATTCATTTTTCGGGAAATTGTTCATTTAAAAATTCCCGAACAATTCTATGGAAATGTGACGGAGCACCATCCTGCTGTAATCACATTGCTCTTCTAATCTTCTAAATTTGAAGACCCTATATAGCATATGACAACAAAGTGTTAGAATGTAAAGCGGAATTTAACAAAAATATAAAATACAGGGTGATCCATTGATAAAAAAAAACATAACTTTATATCGGCACGCTTTTTAAGCAACCCTGTATACATCAAAATATAAAAAGAAAGTTTAGGCCTGGCTATATACCTACGAAGAAAAAATAATAAAAGTTTTATGGATAACGAGTAAATAAGCTTTGCCAGACTTCTGACTGTATTTTCAAAACGTTTTATTAGGGTATTGGCACATTGTAAGTTTAATGGTAAATTACCACCTCTTAATATATTTTACAAGTTAGAAGCATGGCTGAGCTATGCTGCGTGCACGTTGCGATTAAGTTTGGCCAGACCTTAACGCGAATGCTGGTATGTCAACATTTCGGATTGGGTGACTTAGAGTGTATGTTTTGTGATTGCATTACTCGCCGATATACTTTTAAAAATAACTGATATAATATTATGAACAATCAATTTTAGTTTATTAAAATAACACAAGGTTACCTTTGCTTAATTCTGCGGTATCTTAAGGAGAACACATAATCAAATAATTCATCACTACTATAATTTATACTTTTAAATTGTTCCATTTGTATTTAAAATAGACCTAAAACATTGTTTTAATAAATAACTTGTTGTGGCAGCTCAATGGGTTTAATTAAATTAAATGTGTTTAGCACTAGCAGGTAGAGATTAGACAAAAAACGCATAACTTAGAAGCTTGTCCCCATAGGTTGACAAGTTATGCTCTCTTTGTCCTTGCTTTCGACCGTTTTCTTTTGAAGGATTGGTAAAAATTTCCTACAAACTATTTGTAGTGGCACAACGGGTATAATATAATATAAATTTTTATTGAAATATTACCAGTAACATAGAATAATTTTTCTTTCTGATTACTAGCAATTGTTATATGCTTTTGTAAACACTGTTTGCTTAGCTTTGTCTTAAGCCGGCTGCAGACGGCATGGCAAAGCTTGGTCAACGTTTCAGCAAGCACTTTAAGAAACGCTGGTCTACGCTTAAAATTCGCGTATTGATGACCATATCCAAACGACATATTTGATCCTTGCCAGTATTTTCAAGGCCAGTGAAGGCAACGAATACAAGCTAACATCAAGCCTCCATAAGTTGCCATTAACATTATTCTTTTTTTTAACCTTTCAAAACCGAAAATCAAAATTTTTGTTTTTATGTTTACCATGTTGTAGGGCCCAAATAATAATCCAAGTACTTTCTATACTATCTATACTACTTAAGTAGGCACTATATGGAAACCTTGTTTATTATAAGTTTTACGAAAAAACTTATTCTTTATAAAAAGGTATTAATTTTTTGCAGTGGTATACGATATACGAGGTGTGTAAAAAAATATTAATTTTGCTCTTATTTATTGTATCAAAAAATTATTAAGAGAAAATGTACAAACTTGTACATTTCTCCAAGAAACTTCTTTTTTTATTTTTATTATGCGTTAGGGGTAAAAATTTAAGTTTGTAGGTAGGTAGTAGTTATTTAAAAATAACGTCCGTGGTGGCACTACCGCGTTGTCTAAAAAGGTGCTGTGAAATGCAACTGCATGTTTCAGTGCTTGGATAACGTTGACGGAACACGACAATATTGGGTTAAACATCCAGTAACCCGGCACTCACGGTACACTGGTATTTAGGCATAAGCCTTCGTGAGATGTCATAAAGATAAAAAAAAAAAAAAAAAAACATTAGTGTATACTCATTTCGAAATGAAATATGTAACAGCCCATAGTCACAAATACGCTCGTTATTGTAGAAAAAAGTTTACAAACATATTTTAAATAAAGTAATTTTCATATTTAAAAGGTATTTTTATTCTTAACCTCTTCCTCGTATTTCTTATTAATTCTTAATAATATGAAAAATAGGAGTACTTTCCTCTTAAGCAAGATTTATATTTTTTGACATACCACGTATACCACTGCAAAAAAATAATCTCTAATAATTGCATTTTAGGTTTTGGACCTTGCAGAATTTTTTATAAAGAATAACTTTTTTATACTTTAATGAACTCGGCTGCACGCACCAAAAAACATGACTCATGCGCCGTTACCTCGCGCGTTCCATTTAGGGCATGAAGTGCAAGCGAGAACACGGAACAAGCGACAAAGAGGCACGATCTCCGCGTCGTTTACCATCTGTTTCTCTCTTACTTGAGTAAGCGTGCAGTGATATGTGAATGTGGTGTCTACTGTTTATAGCAACGATAATTGCGGCAATAAAGGTTTTCGACGTTGTCACTTTCAACTAGCGTCAGTTAACCGACTTTACAGACAACCGTTTTTTTTTTTCATTAAACTAATAATAAAACAGTTTTCTTTGTGGTGTCAACTTAAGTAAACACGCTGTATAAACTAAGAAATGCTAAAAAATTTTAATTGCCAAAATATTCAGTGATTTCTGCTTCGTAAAAACACTAATTTACAATTAAAACTGGGAATTGTTTAATTTATTCACGTAAAAATCTTTTAATTATACCATAAACTTCTTTAATTAATGAGAAATTTTCAATGTTAGTTAGGCGCGCACTACATATTGTGTGTAAGAAAAACAAGCCCAGTGGCGAGTTTTTACAAGTCCCTTTATTGTGTGTCAAAAATACCGCTTCCTACGCGAAGCATGGCCAGCGCCAACGTTGGTTTTGCTCTGCTATACTGTATAAGCAATAGCTAAAAGTGTATTGGCCAGTAAAGCAACAACAAAGGATGTATGATGAATTATTCAATCGAACATGTTTACACGCCGGTATTCACGTTAGATTGTCTCTTTTCCTCACATACGAGTCCTGTGTTATGTTATTAAACTGTTTCTGTATGCTTTGCATACACACAATGCGCCAACGTTAAAACGAGCGGACATTGGCCAAGGCTTGCAATGTCGTCTGTAGTCGGCTTTAAGACAAGTAAATATTTTTAGTTTTAGCTTTTTACAAGTAGCAACATTTTTATTAAATTTAATTTTGTTAAACATTATTTTTTCTTTTATTTTATGTTGGTAAATATTTGCCTTTAAGTTGTATTATACAGTGAGAATATTAAAAGTCCTTCCCCCTTTATCTTTTGAACAGGACAAGATATCGGGACAATCAAGATCAGATAAAATTTAGGTAAAAGGGTGTCACTTAAGCTACTTGGCATAAATAATATTTCCAAGGCCAAGGAGGTATTAGTAACTTTTTTCAAATAGAAAGGTGGTAATGTAGCACCATTTTTTAAAGGTTCCCTGATTCCTTACTTAACGCTACTTTGTTTTTAAAAATCGGTCCAGACGTTCCAGACTTAGAATCGTCTAAATTTGGGTTAAATAGTGTAAAAACAGTGCGTTTTTACTGGAAATGGCTTGTAAGTCTGGAACGGTTGGGCCAATTAAAAAACACAAAGTGGCGTTAAATAGAAAATTTAAGGGTCTTTAAAACAAGGTGTTATAGGACACCACTTTCCATGTGAAAGAAAAGGTGCTTGTGCTCCCTTGAAACTAGCCCACGTGACAAAAAATATTTTTATGCCAAAAAGTAGCTAAAATATTACCTCTACCCAAATTTTATTCAACGGCTTGTCCTATTCAAAAGTTATGGGGGAGAGCTGTGTGTACAAATTAAAGCTAAACTTCAAAGGCTTTTAACTCTTGAACTAATGGGCTGATTTTAAAAAATAAAACGATGATTACTTGAAAAATGAAAAGTCTTTAAAACGAGATGCTACATGACCCCCTTTGCATTTAAAAATTGACGGCCAAGTGGCTAACCTGAACGAAAAAAAATTATGCCAAAAATTAGTTTAAGTGACACCCTTTTACCTAAATTTTACCCGACCTCAATATCTTGTACCATTCAAAAAATAAATCCTCTTTGTATAAAAGTATGATAATTTTGTTTCCAGTATATACAAGAATTAGAGAAGATATATTTTAACGGCGTTACATACCTTTCTTAAGCTTTAATCCAAATTACTCGTAAATGTTACTTTAATCCTAGCAAAACCATTATAATTTCCTATAAATTTACTTAATTACCCTAAGGCAAGCATATGATCATTTAACTACACTCTAGACAAAATTCCTGCCCCACAATACATTTTCCGACGGTCTTCCTTTCATTAAGATGTTACGGAATTTCTAAGCTTGTAATAAAAATTATAATAAAACAAATGAAGTCTCAGGATGTTTTAATGACTGGAAGACAAGACAATTTTGGTTCACTTAGAAAAAAATAAATTACTTTAAAAGGCACATTCTGTGCACTTTCTGCTTTTGGTGCCTTTTAAAATATTCAGGCACAAAGATAATTAAAATTGTTTGTAGTTAATTTATAGATACATAAAATAGCAGACACTAAAGCTAGGGACACATTGTTCTGACTTGTCGTACCGTGTCGAATCATGGTGTTACAGAAGTTGACAAAAATTAGACACCTAATTTATTATATTATTTTAAAGGGCACCGCGCCGTGCACATTACTCTGACGAAGGGTTCGTATCGTGTGGCTACTGAATGTATAGTCAAGTTAGTGAGGACTTTTGGGGGTAATTACACAAGTGCTTTAAAACTATCGATAATTTACCTTATATTGCCATATTTTGGCGAAAGAGCTCGACTCCGAAGGAGGACTATACATTCAGTAGCGACACGACACGAACCCTTCGTCAAAGTAATGTGCACGGCGCGGCCCCCATTAAAATAATATAATAAATTAGGTGTCTAACTTTTGTCAACTTCTCAAAATGTGCATATGAACGAGAGTAGTTTTTAAAAGGTAATACACTTGAAAGCTTAATCATCTGAATATTTTGATGCACAAGTGTAATTTGGGAAGAAAATTACTTAACGAAAGTAAAACTATAAAATGAAGAAATAATAATTTTCTAAACAATTTATTTACCAATACAACAAAACCCAATCTTAAAGAAACTAATAATTATTAAAGACATCAATTTTTGATTTCTACTATGCAATTATCACTGTAACCAAGCGATAATTGTCGAGTAGACAAATGGGTGAGTGTAATGTTTGATGAATCGCCTTAATAACAGCTCCAATTTTAATTTTTTTATTTTTAAGTTTTTGTTTTGTTTTTATACTATTTAAAATTAAAAACCTCTCAGAGGGAAGAAATATTTTTTGAATTGTTTAAACAATATACAGTTTATTTCTTTGTGTGTCCCCCTTCTTTTATTATTTGAACGAATCAATTTAAAAAAGGTAAATTTTGAAATATGAAATTGATGCATAAATACTATATTTAAGAGTGAAATTGACAGATACAAATTTCAAGTTTGCGACTGGGCGCCTCCCTGTATATTATCACAAGTATTACCATTAAAAAAATATTTTAAAAAGCTTAAGGAGAAGACCAATTAGGTATATCTAACTTTATTAATTTCAGAAATATGGCTATCCAAATCGGGTATTTGACTAATTTTTAAAGTACCGCCTAGGTTTATAGAATAGGGTTATAAAATGTTTATCGGCAGCTTTGAAATATAGTGCCACAAGACCCCCTTTTCATATATTTTTTTCCAAAATGGTGCCCAGTCCCCATCCTAAAATATTTATTTTTTAATTTCACTCTAAAATGTGGTATTTACGCATAAATATCATGTCCTAAAATTTACCTTTTTAAAATTGATCCTTTTAAAAAATTAAGGGATGGGGACATTAAAAAATGCACTGTATATGGTATTTATAGTGGGTCTGCAAAAACTCTTCCGCCAAGCTAAAAGGACAATTTTTCATCAAAAAATTAGAAACAAACTTAATATGAACATATGTCCTAAAAGTCCTACTTTTAGAACTATTGGGTAATAAAAATAAAAAAAAAATAATCGTTTTTATCATAAATTTTATACCAAATCAAATATTTTAAAGTAATTTAAGAGAGGTCTCTTAGGCATCAAAAGATTTTTGACAAAAAAATTATCAGTGTCGTCCGTAAGGTATATACTATTAATATTTTTAAGAAAAAACTTGTATGCCGCTGCATCTTTCTAAAATAAAAATACCTTATTAAATCTTCTTTTATTAAATGATTTTATTCTTCTATTTTATTTCATGAAAGATTGTTGCGTAAATAAAATGTAAATATTTTTTGGTCTGATGATTTAATATTGCCAATATACAAATTCACGATACATCTGCAATATGGTAAACTTAAAAAAATCCCTAACTTAATCATTTGCTTCAAGTTATAAAGCTAACTAGCTCAAAATAAAACAAGCCTTTTACTTTAACCGTACCTGACAAGGTTCGATTTAGTAATATTTTGAACATCAGTACACTAATCCAACCAACACCAAATCACGACGCAGGTGTAAAATTTGCCCTAGGTTTTTTTGTGTACAAGATTTATCTTTTACACCTTATATTTTGAAAAATTATTATTTACAGTAAAAATTACATTTTTAATTTATTTCATGGTTTTGATAAATGTTATGTATAAATATAACACCACTTCTCTAAAATGTTTTTTTTTGTAAGCTGCACATTATTTTTAGGGATTAAATAAACAAAATAAACGTTTTTATATGTTTAATTTACCATTTAAAGCCTTGGTCAAATATTGGTTAATGAAAAGTCAAAATTAAAGAAAATATATAGGGTGATGTTTTCGCGACACTTTGTATGTTTACAACTACTGTGATTTAAAGTGGTGTGTTCAAAAAATATTTTTGTATTATAGGTTTTTTTCTTTGTTTCTTGTACAGCAAAAAGGGTATTTTATGTACAAAGATAGTTATAGCACCCCATTTTTAACCAATATTTTACTTTGATTTTGTATTAAACTCTACAAAAATTAAAATCATCAAAATAAAGCTAGACATGTTGACCTATTTCAAATATTCAGACATTACCTTATGGCCTATCGTGTTAAAAACACTCCATGCACGGTACCCAAAACCAATAAATCTTTCATTGAGTTTCATTTAGAGCGTATCAAAACGATTATATCACGTCAGAGAATCGAGCGGCTGAAATGGCGTGAAAGCTTCTATTATCAATAAGACATTTGGCAGGCAAAAGAGTAGAAAACAAACATAGCGTGTGCTGGTTGGTACAAGCCGTGAATAGTAATAACTACTTACTGGTGATTTAAAAATAGCACAGTTTAATTTCGCGTGATCGGACTCAAGAATCAGTAAAATGCGAAATCAATGCTGCAAGCGAGAGTAGCCAGGTGCCGGAAGCAGATTATCGCTCATTACCGACCTGCATCGCCGTATTTTTTGGTAATTTTAAGATGCAGCCGGCGAAAGCCAATGTAAATTCCAGTTTTATTTGGATAAATTCCTTTTAAAATGGATATTAGATGGAATAAAATGTTTAAAAATCTTGTAACAGAAAATTCAATTGAGAATACGAAAACAGGTTTAAATTTATAAAAAATTTTGTTTGGGATTTAAACCAAAATTACGTTTTACAGGGTGTTCTTAAAAAGATTGTACACGTCATGAATAATAATAACTATATACTTTTTAGTGATTTGCCCATAGCATAGTTGAATTTTACGAGGTTACGCCAAAAAATTAGTAAAATGCAGAAATCAATGCTGGAAGAGAAAGCAGCCAGGTGCCGGAAGCAGATTATCGTTCATTACCGTCATGCATCGGCGTATTTCTTTGTAATTTTGAAAGAACGCCAGCGAAAGTCAATGGAAATAATTGGACTTTTGTCTGGATAAACTTTTCTTAAAATTGGTATTAGATGGGTTAAAATGTTTGAGAATCTCGTAACAAGAAATTCAATTAAGAATACAAAAACAGGTTTAAATTTATATAAAATTTTGTTTGGGATTTAAAGCAAAATTACGTTTTACAGGGTGTCCTTAAAAAGTTTGTACACGCCATGAATAATAATAACTACTTTCTAGTGATTTGCCAATAGCATAGTTTAATTTTACGAGGTCAGACCAAAAAATCAGTAAAATGCGAAATCAATGCTGGAAGAGAGAGCAGCCAGGTGCCGGAAGCAGTTTATCGCTCATTACCGTCATGTATCGGCGTATTTTATTGTAATTTTGAGAGAACGCCAGCGAAATCCAATGGAAATTGGACTTTTGTCTGAATAAACTTTTCTTAAAATTGGTATTAGATGGGTTAAAATGTTTGAGAATCTCGTAACAAGAAATTCAATTGAGAATACGAAAACAGATTTAAATTTATTAAAATGTTTGTTTGGGATTTAAAGCAAAGTTACGTTTAACAGGATGTCTTTAAAAGGTTTGAACACGCCATAAATATTAATATATACTTTCTAGTGATCTGCAAACGGCATAGTTTAATTTCGCGAGATGGGACCAAATAATCACAAAAATGTGAAATCAATGTAACCAGGTGCCGAAAGCAGATTATCGCTTATTATCGACCTGCACTGGCGTTTTTGGTAATTTTAAGATGCAGTCGGCAAAAACCAATGTAAATTCAATTGAGCATACAGTTCAAATTTATATATATAAAATATTTTGTTATTTTTGTTTTGGATTTAAAGCAAAAAAGTCGTACACGCTGTGAATAAGAATAACTTCTTTTTAGTGATTTGCAAATGGCATAGTTTAATTTTGCGAAGTCACATCCAACAATCAGTAAAATGCGAAATCTACTACATATCATAATACAATTAGTCTACTTAAGTTCAAACAATATGCGAAACTTTTTTATCATTAAATAAAAAAATGCAAGTTTGGGTTATATTAGAAAAATTTAAAAAATCATATTTATTTTAGGTACACCACTGGATCCTACGTAAAAATTATAAAACATTTGTATTTAAAGTTTTCTTTTATCTCTATAAATGTCCGAGTAATAAGACATAATAGAAAATCAATAAATTTTAAGAATCACCCTTTACCTTCTAAACCAATTAAGTTAGCGTTGATCTAATTGCGCCATTAAACTAAACACTAAAAAAACAAGTCACGTATCTTAGTTTTTTTGTATATTTTTACTGTTTAGTCTATACCCTATAATCCCAATAAAAGAAAACACCCTTTACATACATCAAGCAAAAAGAAAAACAGGTGTCAAACATATATCTTCCTTCTTTTTTGAAGTCAAATAAAAATGTCCATATGGTGCAAACTTAAGTAGACAAACTGTATATGACTTATACAAATCCACGTCTTTATTACATCTAGCAATATAGAAAATCTAATTTCCACATGAATTATCTAGGAACCAGAAATCGGCATACACACAAATATAAATTTAGTTTGTATCCCACTGACTACGAAATGTATTTTTCCTCATATTGCCTCCATGCAGCTTGTGCTGCTTCTTAAGATTGGCAAAAAGGCGACTTTAAATGAAATATGGCATTTGTGAAATTTTATTACATTCTTTTCTTTAAAAAATGGCATTTTTAACATAAGATACAGCTTGGGGTAAAATTTTATGAGAATAGATGTTGATATAGAAGATACAGGTGTTGAATTATGGTATACAAATATACAGTTTATATATACAGGGTGTCTGAAAAGTGATACAGTAATAGAGTGAGGCCCAGTAAGGTTAGTACCTACTTTAAACAGCGTGTCTACTTTAGTTCGCACCATATAAAAACTTTTTATTATTAATTTACGAAAAAAGTTTTGCATGGTCTAAAACCAACAATAAAATTATCAAATATAAATTTTTGGCAGTAGTATACGAGGTATGTCAAAAAATATGAATTGTGCTCAGGAGGAAAGTACCCTTATTTTTAAAAATATCGAAAATTTTTATAGAGAAAAGATGTTTAGGATTAAAAATGACATTCATATATGGAAACTTATTTATTTTTAAGAAAAACTTTTTTTATTAATTTTTTAATTGGTAAGGGTGAAAATTTTAGTTTATAAATTAGTGCATACTTATTGTGAAATGTAATATGTAAGGAAACAAAAACAATTCAAAACCTAATAATAATAAATTTTTATTTTTATTATTTGCATTCAATTTATCTTGACAACGGTGGCAGATTTGCCACCGAAACGTCGATATTAAAGTATCTTTTTACTTGTTTTAATTTTTTTTGGTTATTTAGTACTTTTAATTTCATTTTTGGCAAGTACCCAACTAATTACCATGCATTAAATGAATCCGCCGAACTACAGAAAATATCTTCAATTCATGTAAGAAAAACTCAAGAACTGTTAAAAAGCGAAAAGTCACATGAACTCTTGTTATCGCAGAAAAAAAAGGTTATTATTTTTTTTAATAAACCAGTTTGCATATTTAAAAGGTATTTTTAATTCTAAGCATCTTATCCTTATACAAGTTTTTATATTATGAAAAATAAGGGTATTTTCCTCTTAAGCAAAATTCATATTTTTTGACATACCTCGTATCCCACTGCAAAAAAATATTATTTAATGATTTCATTGTAGGTTTTATACCATGCAGAACTGTTTATAAGGAATAACTGTTTTTTTTGGTAAATTAATATTAAAAAAGTTTTTCAAATGGTGCGAACCTATATATACTTATACAGTAGACACGCTGTATAAAAAAAATATCGCGCTTCGTTAGAAAGTTTCGCTTTTAAAGTTAGAATTAAAAAAATATATAACTTTAGAACTGTTGTCACAGCAGCCATGATATCGCACTTTGTTTAATTCCGACTTACTGAAAAGTATCAGGTTATTTAGGTGCTCAAACATCGTTGGTGCTGTGGCAACAGTTCAAAAGTTATAATTGAAATAAGTTGTTTTATATTGAGTTTAAAGGTCAATATCTTTCTAACAAAGCGCTATAGAACCAGTTTTTTAAAAATTACTAACAATATTTTGGCTCACTTCATCACCCCTATCATTTATAACCTCACCTCTTCGGACACTTTGTATAAGTTTATACATGGCCATTTAAATAAATTTTTTGTCTTTGTTATTTTTTAAAATTCAAAATAATATAAATTATTAAACTAGTAACATATTTAACGCTCCTAAAAAAATATCACATTTTCATAGTTTTAGAAATATGACCGTCGTCAGGTTTTGATAGTTAAATAACATTTGTTAACGAAACACCCTGTATATTGTATTATCAATAAAATGTATTTTAATAAAATAATAGAAAATTTTTACTGATCTGGATGACTTGCCAATGTTATCACAACAACAAAATTTACGTTGCGTTGCTTACGAGCGGGCGTTGGACGGTCTATCAGGCATATTTTATTAACGCGTTGTCTGGGTTTCCCGTTCGGAGTGCAAGGAGCACGGTAAGGGACTGTAAGCCAGTTTGTATTTAGCCATGGCTGCGAGAGATCGTGATGATCCAAAAATGGTTTTAGCCACTGCGGATCAAAATGTGTTATTTATGTTTAATAATTGTGTCCAAGAATATGTGGGCAATCTCTTGGATTGATATTAAACACATAAAAATTATGTGACAAGTTCATATAAAACCCTTTTAAGGACGCTACTGGAAATCGATTTTTTTTTATAACTTTTATGTGACTTGGTATTGTAAAATAATTTTTAATATGATAAATACCAGTTTGGACCTCTTAAAATGGTATCCTTGTAAAATATTTGCCTTCATTAGTTCGCCAGGAGCCGACTAACCCTTACGCAATAATACTAAATATTTTTACACCCTGTATAATAAAGGAATGAAAAGATAATTTTTAAATTTCTTTTATACTGGCTACAAAAAGTTACGTTCGTCCAATATCGATAAAGTAAAGTGTTTTCGAGAAAAACAACAATTTGGTTAAATGGGGTTGTGTTTATTAATTTTGTTTATCGTTTTTTTCTCTAGCTTTAAATAATTATTAAAGATTATCGGATCCTTTAAAATGCTGCAACATTATTTTTTAGTTTTGTAAAAATATTTAAAAAAAAAACATTTTTTTGTAAGTTTATTTAGTACCATTTGCAACAGAATAACCTAATGTTTTTAGATGTTTCTACTAAAAAAAAGAAACTGTTTTTTTGTCAAAAACGCTTTAAGATATTGACATCTAACAGAAGTACTTTTATTAAAATAGGGATTTTAGCTACCTAAAAATATATATTTAATTTATTTAATATACCGGGTGTAAAAATAATTAATACTATTTTGTAAGGGTTAGTCCGCTCCTGGCGAACTAATGAAGGCAAAAATTTTACAAGGGCAACATTTTAAAAAGTCCTTACTTGTATCATATTAAAAATATTTTCATTATTCCAAATATTATAAAAGGTATTCAAGAAAAACCAATTTCCAGCGGATTCCCTTTAAGGACACATATGTCTGTAAAGAGGGGCTTAAAGAAAAAAATATAGGAAATTGTCACACTATTTATTCGTGTTCTAAATGATTCCAAGAGATTGCCTACTTATTCTTGGACACTCTGTATACTTTGTATCTTATGGAAAAAAATAACTTTTTTACATAGCAGGTATATATGTACCTTTTATTTCAGGTCATCCACCAAAACCTGGAAGAATAAGGTAAAGTAACAGGCAGTTTATTTATACAAGACCTAGATATTTAAAGAAGTGCAAACAAAATATGTTTTTTTCCAATTAAATTAAAACACAAATTACATAAGGTATATCCCAAGAATAAAGTCCGTCAGAAAACAAGTCTCTTGAAAAACCAGTCACATGGATAACTAAGGGCACGGTCTCTCAGTTATAGGTATTTTTTAATAAATTATGGAGCTTTAAATAGTTTTTATTTTAAATTTTACTGCAAGCATAAAAAAATTGGGTGTATGAGTGACAAGTTAGTTAGCGCTATTGGTAGTGCCTTTTGATCCTTATGTTCTTGGTTTAAACAGAGTTAAAAGCATATACGAATTTTTCTGGTTTTATCGTTGAAACCGTTTAATGATTACAATTAATGAATTAATTACCTAATATTTAAAATTATTAAAAATATTACAATAAAAAAATCATTAAAATATAAAAAATTTAAAACCTAGGCAAAAAAGTTGATTGATTGGGAACAAATATTTTAATAAAGCACAACATTTAAGGTTTTATTATTTTAAAAAATCTAGTATTTTTATTTTAACTTTAACATGCCTGCTTTATTTAGCAACAATATTTCTACTATTTCTTAATTGTACCACAATACCATATAGTTGCAGTAGAATTACCTGGTAAAATTTCAAATTTCATTACGATGCGGAAACTATGTTATCAGAACAAACATTTTTGCAACGAAGTAAAAATTCCTTGAGAATTAAATTACCAACCGAAACTGTTGTTTTATCTTAAAACTAAAATGTAACTGGCGCTCGGTTATAGTAAAGATTAAGCAGGTCAAGAGATACTTTACCTTAAACTATAGACGAGTCTGCCATTAAATATTTTCTTTGTATTTTAATTAAACTCTTATGGTAGATATATACAATAAATTAGATTAAAATGGGGCTTCTTTAAACTTCAAGAAGATTATAGTTTTTATTTTTTTTAACAAAAAGCAAATTTATTAGCCCAGGGTATAGAAAACTTAGTCTAAACAAACTCTAAGGTATGTACAGGGTTTTAATTTATATTTTTCATCTATTTTAACTTTAACTAAAAATATTAGAAAAGTATGTCCTGTATAAAAGTTTTGTACTTTTTTATCTATTATCTTTGAGCACAAAAAAAAAAGAAACAAATGAACATCAAAAAAATCACTTTTTTGAATGAAACCCCGGTATATTATATCACGATTAAAAGTTTTACAAAAATCCACATTTAATATAAATATTTTATTTATTATTTTTTTAAATATGACTACTTTAATCTGAGAAATGGTAGATATAATTTTTATTATACCTATCTACGGCATGCGGCACTAAGCTGGGACTATAGATGTAATGAAAATTATATATAGACTTAAATGGTCACACCTCCAAAACCATTAAAGATAGATATATCAAATGTGGTATTTTTGTAAAGCTTTTTAAAAGATCTTTTAAACGGGAACATAATATACAGGATATCCCATTTTAAAAAAGTTCACCTCTTTATTTTTCTTTAGTTCTGAATGTTTATTTGTTTCTTTTTTATACTCAAGAAATAATAGATGAAAAAGTATAAAAGTGTTCTCTATTCTTCTTGGTTAAAGTTAAAAATAGGTGGCAAAAAAATATATATTATGAAAACCCTGTTTAATTTTATCCTACGATTTATTTATTTAACAAAGCATAGATTTGTAAAGATATTATTCTAATTTTTTTCATGAAATAACACGACAAGTTCCTATAAAATTTTTCGTTTGGGCCACCCCTGGGTGGAGATATGATCCCCAAAGGGGGGCAGCTAGAAATCGATTTTTCGTGAATAACTTTTTAAGCAGCTCTTGTATAATTTGATAATATTTTAGTAATGATGCATACTAGTAAAGACCTCTTAAAATAGTGCCCTTGAAACTTATGTCGCTTCTTTAGTTTGCCAGGGACGGACTAGTTTTCGCAACATTACTGATAATATTTTTTACGCCCTGTATGGTGAAGACACAAAAATATGTTTTTTGGGTAGTTTAAACCTTTTGCTAAAAAAAAAGGTACTTTTGTTTGACATCGATAAAATGAGCCGTTTTCGAGTAAAAAATTATTTTAACAACATTTGCAACAAATTCTTGACCTGCTACGAGAGGACTTTAATACTGAATCAAAATTATAAATTACATCGAACATAAAATATTGTATTATTAAACAAAAATAAACTCTTATTGTTAAAATAATTTTTTACTCGAAAACGGCTCATTTTATCGATGTCAAACAAGAGTACCCTTTTTTTTAGCTAAAGGTTTAAACTACAATCCAAAAACATATTTCTTTTTGTGTCTTCACCATACAGGGCGTTAAAAATATTATCAATAATGTGCGAAAACTAGTCCGTCCCTGGCAAACTAAAGCAGCGACATAAGTTTCAAGGGCACTATTTTAAGAGGTCTTCTACTAGTATGCATCGGCCTAAAATACTATCAAATTATACAGAGCGCTTTTTAAAAGTTATTCACGAAAAATCGATTTCTAGCTGCCCCCTTTAGGGGATCATATCTCCGCAGGGGGCTTGAACGGAAACATTTTTATAGGAACTTGTCGATGTTATTTTCATATAATTAATTAATTCTTATAGATCGAATTTACACTTTTTTTCATTTAATTTAGGGTGTTCATATTTAGGTTGGTGTATATACAGGGTGGTCCCTAAATAATGGGCGAAAATTGAACTGGAGAATAGTAAAGCTAAAATGTGGTTTAACTAAATTAACATCAGTACAAAAGTTGACAATAGAGGCAAAAGGCAGTTTAAAAAATCATCACGTATCTCTATCCGTATTGTAATGCACTTAAGCAGCAGCGTTACGTTAATTCCAATCCGTTACGTTAAATTTATCAATACGGCACACGTATCCGTATCGCGATCGGTAACGTATCTCGACTTTTGGTACGTCAAAATTATAAAAAGAAAATTTACAACAATAAAATTTGATTTATTGATTAATTGACTAGTAAGTTAAAGGTAAGAATTTAAAATATTGGATCCAAAATTAATTGCATCCATCGTTAAATTAAACATCTAATAAAGAGCAGTTGAACCCACAGTAATATCACACTGAAAACCGTTGGAAAAACTGTTAGGCGTCTGTTTAACCCTTGCTTGTTTAGGATACAAACCCTGAACAAGATTGGTTTAGGTGGTTGCATAAAGAATTTTAAATTAGGTTACGCAAATATGAATTTCTTTTCTAATCCCAGACGTATTATCCCTCGTTGCGTATACGGATAGGTATAGGTGTACATATTTTGTTTCTTGTCTTTATTATGTGGCTTTTGTCTCTAATAACTAAGATACAGGTTGTCAAAGTTAAAAAAAAAAAAATTTCGGTATTTGATACGTTTTAAATATTGTACCCTAGTTACCGAGTTTTATTACAACATGCAAAACTTTTTAAATATTGTAAAAATAATAAAAAAATTTTTTAACTTTGACACCCTGTATGCTAGTTAATATCAACTTTTGTATTTAGGTAAGTTTAGTTAAATCGCTTTATATTAACTTCACTATTCTTCATTTAGAGTTTGACTCATTACTAAGGGACCACCCTGTATATTTTTCTCTCAGTGGACATCAATACTAAATTCTAAAAATTTAAAATTTCTCGACAAAAGAAAAACGCATTTTTATATTATCGTCGTAAGCCAGTCGAATAGGCAAAAAGTCATTTTTTATTTTAACAAGACAAATCACGGGAGTTTCTTGTCTTGGTGATAATTAAACCAGAAAATATAAATATAATTATATTTTACTAATACAAAGATGGCAGGTTAAAAAATAGTTTTTTCTTTTTGCCTTTAATACACCGCAGGCAAGGCCGTTCTTTGCGGGGGAGCAGCTGCTGCACTCGCAGAGGGCGGCATTTCACCAAATAAAGGGCAGTATTTTGGGATGGGAAGTTTTGAAGTTAAAAACAGTAAAATTTGAACAGGGGACCGTTTGTTTTGCTCCCTAAAAATATTTATAAAGAAAAAATCATTGTGTAGAATACTTTAATAAAAGACATTTAGTAATTAGATTGTGGAGAAGGGAAACTTTTTTTTTTTTTTGGCTCTTTAAAACATTTTTATACCACGATTTACGTTTTCTTTTAAGGGTGCCCAATAATTTCTTGCATCAAGGGGCAAAGTCATCCTAGGAGCGGCTCTGACAGCAGGTAGTCACCTTTTATAGGACCTATTTTTTTTTAGAGAAGCAAAATTCCACAAGAATTAAATTACTAAGCGGGCCTGCTGTTTTGTAACGAAACTACAACGAAGCAAAGAGCTTGACAATGTTAAAGTTTAGTCAGGTCAAGTTATGTTACACCTGAACTTCCAGACGTGTTTTTGTATTAAATATTTTGTTGGTATTTTAATTAAAATACATGTTGCTGGCCAAATATATTACGGCTGCTACAGTAAATATAATCGTGCTATGGTGAATGCCTATGGTACACTCAACGCATTTTTAATTAGTAAGGAATTGTTTAAAACTAGTGCTTGCATAACTGTTGCAAATATTCCTTTTTTGAGAAGAATAAGAGTTTAAGAATACAACTTATCAGGCAAGAGTAGCAATCCTATAAGAAAAAGAAAACTTTTATGCATGTGTTGTATCCTATATTCTTTTTACAATTAAATTAATTAAATTTTCCAAATTTACGATTAAAACACATTTTATTTATTTATACCTATTTAATATATTTTTTAACACAATCTTTAAAAAATTATGTACCACATATATAAATCAGTGTTTTCTAAATTTGAGCCCTATTTCTTTTTAAATTGTAAAATAAGCCTTGTTGAGGATAATTATTGAGACCAAAGTTTTATTGTTTATTGGTGCAGGATAATAAATTCTTTGCTTCCAGTTTGCCGCCCTACTAAAATTGCGTTCTGATGAAGTGAGGAGCATCATTTTGGCGGGCAGATATGTATCTTACGCAAAAGAACAAAAAAAAAATTCGTACTTTAGTCTTGGTGTATTGTTCAAAGTATTTTACTTCCTTTAAAGACAACTTAAAGAGAAAAACAGAATGTTTTCTTTTTAGGTGTCTTTAAAGAAGTCAACTTCTTTATATAAACAGACAGTAGGGTATCTTTTTCTCTTGTGCTTTATAACACACGCATAGTCACTCCGCTAAAATTGATAGCTCTATTGCTGATAGTAGAGCATCAACGGCTGCAGGATTTAATATGCTACCGATGGACAATAAAATTTATCTAATAAAGGTGGACGCTTGGTTTCTGTGCTATTCACTACGACACGTTACAGCCTCATTGACAAGTACCTGTAAAGCAGGCGAAACCTGGTCTAGGAAGAAACTTTACCGTGGTGGATAAATCCGTGCGTTTTATTTTTGTATTATTATAACAGATAACTGCGTATGGGAGAATGTTGAAAGGGTGTTCGTCGGGGTTCTCAGCCTGAGGTACCTTTATCATTTCCGTAGTGTTGGTGCGTGGAACCTTCCAAGGAACTGTTGGACTGTGGATGGTGAACACTAGAGAAAGTTAGTTTAATGTCGTAAAGTTCGCAAAGGTCTTTGAGCAAGGTGTTATCGAATTCCCGGCCGTGATCACAGTGAATCTAAGGGGTGTACCGTAGTGTTGAAAGAACACTAATAGGGTGTTAACCACGGATTTTGCTGTTTTATCCTGAATCGGATGAGGCTGGTAAATTTTGTTAACCTCGTCTCGAATGGTAAGAGCATAATTTCGCGAAGGATATTCAAATATGTCAATATTTATTCTCTCAAAGTGTGTCTTAGGTGTTTGTAATTACGAGTGGAGCGCTATAGATTTTGCGACAAAACTTGACTCGTTGCGAGTTCGCAATCCTTGCCGTCAAATTTTTCCACGTCTTTGTAAGTCCCGGCCAGTTATATTTTTCCACTCTGCTTTAATGGTTTCATCGTGGTAACCGCGATGGAGATTGTTTTTTCCCGAGTGGTATTGATCTAAAATGTATTGGGAAGTTGGTCGCTTCCGCCTGTGGTCTTAACAATGCCTCGACAAACCCTTTACTCTTAATTTCTTATCAGTAAAAGATAAAGTGAGTCAATTTCTTGTATCGGTAGTTTAATATTGTTTTCGATGCAGTAAGTGTCTGTGCTGGTGAACGTCCATTTTGACCTTTGTATAAAATGTAAAATAAAATGAGGAGACCACAAGGCATCAGTGCCGTACGTAAGGGTATTTATGCAAAAGCTTTACGGCCTCTAATCAATGTTCTACTTGATAGTATGTTAATTTGATCTTCTGGTTGTTCCCCGGGAGATCTTCCAAGATATCATCAATTATTAGCGTGGTAGAAAATCTTCCAGCTTGTTTTTGCCAAAAGTAGCGTTATGATATTTTTGTGAGTTTTATCTAAAAGCTGAGAATCGGAAATTTCAAATTTAGAATAGTCAATTATTGATTTAGTTTTGTACAGATGTACAAAAGGTATCAAATTCATCTTTAACTTTTTCAAGGTCTGTGTCTGTTTGGTCGTTTCCGTCTCTTCGTAAGATTTATTTCGACTTCTTGTAAACCGCTAGGTAGAAGGTCTATTTTTATCGTTTTCGTTCGTCACGTATATTGAGTGTTTTGAATGAAATTTTGCGCATTGTTGAAAATGATTTTATTTTTATATTCGTGCGGCATGGCGCGTCGGCGTTTTTGTTAATTTTTCCGGGTTTATACTTAGGATCTTATAATCGTACTCCTCTAATTTTAAGCGCCTCCCGAAGCTAACCTACTTCCCAGGGCCTGCTATGGAGAACAGCCGGGCTAAGGGTCGATGGTCGGTATATAAGGGTAAATCCTTCTGCCGAAAAGATATGGCCGAAAATGTTTTACTGCCCAGACAATAGCCAAAAGTTCACGCTCAATGGTTGAATACTTAGTTTCTGCACTGCAGACAGTATGTGTCTGAGATGCGTATGGCGATGGGCAGATCTTTTCCCTATCGGATCCTGTGAAAGAACAGCGCCAATAGCAAACGCGCTTTGCGTCTGTGTTGGCAGAAAAGGTTCTTCTTCAAAGTTCGATGGGTTGGTTGAAGCTTTAACAATCGTCTTGTAATTAGGGTGTTCCAGATACGCGACTTCTTTCCTTAAGAATTCTGCATTTGTCTGGTTGAATTTTAAGATTTGCTTTTCTTAGGCGTTTAAAGACTTCGGTAAGACGAGAGATGTGTTCGTGAATGGTCGGAGAGTAAATGATTATGTCATCCATATAGACTAAGCAACGTTCATTTTGAATGCCAAGAAGAATGTTGTCCATGACTCTTTGGAATGTGGACTTGGGCATTCTTTAACCCAAAGGGCATTCTAACAAATTCATAGTGACCATTTTCAACTGAAAATGCTGTTTTTGGGATGTCTTTAGGGTCAATCTCTATTTGATGGAATCCCGACGCGAGATCAAGCGTCGTGAAGTACTCGCACTTTCCAAGTTGGTCCAGAAGGTCGGAAATATTGGGCAAAGGGTATTTGTCGTCTGTGGTGAACTCATTAAGCTTACGATAATCGATAACAACTCTCCACTTGGGTTTGCCAGAGGCATCCAGTTTTTTGGGAACAACCCAAACTGGTGATGACCAAGGAGAGACAGATGGACGGATAATTCCCTCGTTTAACATTTTGTTAACTTGGGTTTTTACCTCTTCCTTATGAACTTGGGGGTAGCGATAAGATTTAGTAAATATAGGGCGAGCACCATTTGTTTCAATAGAGTGTTTTATTTCGTTTGTAAATGACAGTTTATCCCCTTCAAGATAAAATATGTCCGCAAAATTTAAGCAAAGATTAGTCACGAGTTCTTTTTCTTCGTCGTTTAAGTGTTCGGTTCTTAATTGGTTTTTTATTAACGTGATTCTGTCAATTTGGGGTTCTGTTTTATTATTTACATTAAAATTGTAAAATGGTTCGGTAGTGTCATCTACCGGTTCCAAACAAATATTAGAAAAGTCAATGATTTTTGGTATCGCGTTAGCATTAATAACTGAGGTAAAAAATTCGCCACGTTCGTTTACTCGTACTAGTGCGTTTGGAAGTCTAACTTTTTCGACTTCTTGAGAGATTAATATGGCGTCAGTATTCTTAAGATCGCATGTTAGCTTAAATATTTTTTCCGTTCGCGCTTCTATATTAATTTTATTAAAATTATTACTATTTTTCTGCTTAAGTTCATTTTCAACTTTAAAAGGGGGATTGTTTTAAAATTTGTTACTAATTGTTTAGATTTTTAAATCGATTACGCACTCGTAATGTTCCAAAAAGTCTAAACCTAAAATACCGTCGAAATCTATGTCCAAATTGTAAATATAAACCTTGTGGGGATTTCCATTAGTAAAAGGGACTAGGGTTGACTCTTTTATTCGGAGTTTTTGGTCCGTTATGCCCTGAATGGTTACATTTTCTGGAATCCGTTGTTTAAATTTTTGTACAGTATTTTCTTTGAAAATCGAAATTCCAGCACCAGAATCAATTAGAAGTTTAAATTGTTCGTTAGCGTCTTTAATATAATACAAGTTTTTTGAGTTAACAGTTAGAAGCGGATTTAAAGAAATCTCTGTTCCGGAAAATTTAGGTTGGGGTTCATGTCGTCTAAATTCAATGACTCTACTTGGGCTTGCAGTTCCGTTAGGGGATCTACTTCCCTGATAAGTCTCGTCCGGAGGGTGTTGTTGGAGAGGAAGGGAAAGAAAATCCTGATAAGTTTCGCTGTTTAAAGACTCTATCGGGTATTGTTCAAAGTCTTGATTAAACTCGCCTTGAGGGTCAATGGGGTTATTATCTTGAATTGATAATTGTCATAGTAGGGGTCGTTTACATTCGGGTATTCATGGTAGGGGTAGCTACTTGTATTTATGTGATGAGCTCTTTGAGAATTGGCCTGGAAATTGGGACTTCTGTTTGCCATAGGAGGGCGAAATTGGGATGGATTTGTTTGATAAGGCCTTGACTGATTTGGAGCTTGACTATTAGAATTTTGATGGCTATTAGGTGGTTGAGAAAATGTTGGTCGTTGGGGGTAGGTATTAGAATACCTAGGCATGTTAAATTGATGGACTGGTCTTTGGAAATTATTTGAACTTGCAGGGAAATTTTGGCGTTCTTGTTGCTGAGTCCGGCACTGACTAGCTGAATGACCTATGCGACCACAATTAAAGCACTTAACAGGTTGGGGATTTGGCCTTCTTGGAGGAAGATTTTGCTTTGGGGTATTTGATTTTTCGGGTCTGTGATTTTCGTAATATGAAAGCTGAAGTTCCCTCCTGATGCGCGCATGCGCCTCTAAAAGGGTTTGAGGGTTTCCCGCGCGAATAAGTTGTCCTAATCGGGGTTCTAAACCTGTAAGTAGTGTATTAAGGGCCATGGTATCAATAATAGAGATTTGTGCTTTCTTTTGGTCTTCGGTTAGATTAGTTTTTGTATGGATGCCAACATTTTTGAATTTAAGACTTGAAGCCTATTAAAGAAGGTAAGGGGCGATTCATTTGATAACTGCTTAAGCCGTTGTAAGTCCTGAATCAGGGACGATAAATCCCTAGAATCACCAAAATGAAGTGAAAGAAGTTGTTTTATTGCCAGCCATGAAGCTGGATTACGCGAACTAATAAGTTGTGCAGCTCTACCGCGAAGTTTATTTTTATGTGAATCGCTAATAGAACTTTTTGATCGGCCGTTGACATGTTGTACGCATGATCGCATGCATTTAGAAAAGTACCCAAAAAGATTTGGTCACCTTCAAATTCGGGAACAATTGAAAATATCTCGGATAATCTATAAGATTCTACTTCCGCGCTTTGGTCTGCTACGGTCGTCATTTTGTTAAAATAAATTTATTAAAAACGCGTAAAATAATTTAAAAGTAAATTTATAAAAGTATACTAAATTTGCGAAAAATAATTAAAAGTAAATATGTAAAATATTCTAAATGGGCGTAAAATTATTTATACGATACACCAAATATAACAGAAAATAAATAATACTTGGGAAAAATGGGTTAAAATATTTGGAAAATCGAACAGTTAAAAAATTGCAATATTCAAAAATATACGGGATGATTCATTAACTTACACAAACAGGAGCATCTGAATCGTCGTGTTCTTGGCCTTTTTGAACTACCAGGGGCTTCACTAGGTGTTCCTTCCGTAGTTGGTCAAGTGAGAGCGGTCTCGATGGTCTCTGGTTCTTTTACTGTTAAGGGATTGGAATCCGCCGCTATCAGTTAGACTCTTCTTGTTCTGATAACGTTGACAGATCCTACTTGCGACTGCGCCAAATTGTTAGAGCAACACTTTAACTTTTAACTTTTTAAAAAACTTTATTTTTACACAAACAAATATAGATTTTACACACAAAAATAATATTCAAAATTCAAACTAGCATAATAACGTTCTACAAGTTAATGAATACAAATTACTTAAAACTAGGTGCTTAAATACTAAAATAATGCTGAATCAGTAGCTTCGTACGTGAGAATTGCAAACTGATTACGCAGCATTCTTGGAGGTGTTGCAATAGGACGTACATGACAGTGACAGATGCTTAATTTTAGTTTTATGTTTAAGGGCTGTTTATTAGTTTATAGACATAATTATTTTATAAAGTGGTAAATGCTCTGAATTAATAATTATGCAACCATTAAACACATGTAAGTGTGGAAGTGTCTAAAGTTCTGCAGGACCCTGATTTGTAAAATTTATGGTAAAATTATAACATTACACCCCTAAACCACAAAATTCTGCACAAAATGCCAAGCAGTTTTTTTGTTTTCTTAATAACTCATCCCTTGTTAGAAAATGGCTAAGATAAGATAAAAATGTAATTGCCATCAAAAACCAGACTTGACCTTTATTTAATTAATTAGGAACAATAGGCTTTACTTATTATTTTTAAAAATTATTTAGTGTTTTGTTTAGTAGTAAGGGTTTTTTACGTAATTTGAAAAACCTTATTAAAGAAATAAGAGTGAAATAACAGTTTTGTAAGGTAACTAAAATTAAATTTTTAAAATACATGCCTTTTACATACAATTTGGTAAAAGGTATTTTTTTATTTGGATTTTATGGCACTGACATCGATTTACGTCTAATTTTTTGAAAGTTTATCTTGTCTGTATTGACATTAATGATATAAAAAATAACTTGAATTCCTTGATATATAGATTTTGGTCGTAGGAAAAATATTGTACATGACTCGTGCTAAAAGTGATTTTGAATCTCGTGGTATTGTCAAACTCGGCTATCGCCTCGTTGAGACAGCATTCCCACTCGTGTAAAATATATCACTTTCGACACTTGTTTTGTAATATACTAACTATTTCAACTCTCGTGTTGAAAAGTAGATTTAAACACGCGTCTGATACTTTTTGTTTTCTAAAGAATCAAGGAGTGCGTTTTATGTCAGTTTTATTTGTTGCTGTAAGAAAAATATATTTTTTAACATTTAAATAAGTTTAAAGCAAAAGTTCGATAACCGCAATTTTACTTTGTACAATTTTATTATATAACTTGCAAACTTTTAACTTTACGGCTGGACTTATAATCAATTAATTAAATTCCCTGTCTGAAATACGTACAAAAAAAGCATTGTATATGAGGTAAGCGAACTACATCGACTTTCTTTTTTCATGCAAATTATGTTACTCAAGAAAATTCAATATTTTATGAAACGCGATTTTCTATTTAAGGCTTATAATATTAACTAGTTTTATAGGTTTCTTGCTAAAGTTTAAGAAAGCTTGCATTAAGGCAATAGAAAAGATTTTATAAAAAAGGTATTGTATTTATAATCGATGGGATTTTTAGCTAAACATATAAAAATAAAAGGTAATTTTTATTAAAGGCTTTAAGCAAAAAGCAGATAATAGGCACTTATGGTTTAAAGTATTATAAGGCAAACATATAGTGTGTCTACGTAAGTTGGCGTCATATGGGAAACTTTTTATTATTGATTTTACGAAAAAAGTTATTCTTTGTAAAGTTCTGCATGGTTCAAAACCTGAAAAGAAAACATCAGATATTAAAGTGTATTAGTCATCTACGAGGTTTTGCCAAAAACGTAATTTTTGCTGAAGTTCTTGTATTTTGCTAATATCGAAAATTGTTATAAAGAAAATATGTATAAAATTAAAAATTACTTTTAAATATGCAATTTTCTTAATTTATGAAAAAAAAAACAAACAATTTTTACTTTTCTGCGATACTGGTAAAAATTAAGGTTTCTACATTATTGCGATACATGTTTTTATTATAAATATCATAGAACAATGTAAAATATATATATTTTTAATTTAGTGATATAAAAATAAAAAGAATGGACTCTTGTACAAACCCAAATTTTCTCAATTTTAGCGGGAAAAAAATCAAAAAGCATTTTTTTAATGCAAAAGTACATATTTAGAGATAATTTCTAACTTTTAACATCTTTTTTTTATAACAATTTGCAATATTAGCAAAATACAGGTACTTTACTCTTAAGCAAAAATTACATTTTTGACCAAACATCGTTGGTGACTGACAAAAATGATATCTAATGATTGAATTTTAGGTTTGGACCAAGCAGAGAACTATTTTTAAAAGTAACTTTTTTCCTTAATTATTATTAAAAGGTTTCCCATATGACGCCAACCCGTGGACAAACTATATTTGGAATAAAGTTTGTAATTGGTAAAAAATCATTATTGGAAAATTTTCACTTTTACAATTTTGCAAAAATATTGTAAATTTTAATTTAAAAATGCTTAAATCACACGGTTGTTAACAGCTGAAAAATTGGTAGAGTGGGAGGCTTAAATAGAAATTTATAAAATTATTAATATTATAATTTTACAATTATTGGCTCTAGTTAATATCTAATAGTAAAATATATAAGATATATATATATATATATATATATATATATATATATATATATATATGTATATATATATATATATATGTATCACTATATGTATCGCATAAAATACTGCATTTAATAAAAGTGTTATGATTATTCTTAAGAGCTCATCCAAATCTCAGGAAATCGAACAATGGGTATTGGATGGTCGGATTGGTGCCTAAAACAGTTATATTTGTTACTTTTGTTAAAGATTTATTAAAAATAAAGGCAGTTTTCTTCAAGTCAGTTTTTACATTTTTGAAGTTCCTGGGGTCCCTGTACAAAAAACAAAGCATATTATGTTACCATAAATCTTATATTTTTTAAGAAGCAAAAGCACATGTCATAAGCTAATTTTTCGAACTATTCAAATTTCTGGTTTATTAGACCATTATAATTTTCATCCATGAATATACTATATTGGGTTATTAAAACTACCACAACCAAATATTTTTAAACCGGTGAAGCTATTTACAAAATTTGGTATCTAAGGTGTTTTGATATGTTGAATTAAATAGTGATATCGGCATTGTTGCAAGATTTGCTAGTTTTGTGCTTTACGCACCCAGTTTAAGCTGTTAATATTAATTTTAATTACTTATCATTTTATTTTGAAGTCATTTCATTTAAAATGCACATATAAAAATGTTTTGTTTTGTTTAAGTTTTTAATGCTTAGCCACTTTATACCATATTGTAAATTGTTTTTTATAAACCTTACGGTATATTTTACACCCATTAAAATTGTTTTTATATTTTTTTAACTTTTTATTTAACGTAACAAATAGAAATCTTAATTAAAATTGTTTTGCTTTTGATGCTTTAACATTAAAATATTATTAATACAACTATCATGCTTCCTAAATTTACAATTTTTTTCTATTTCTTTACAGTCAGATAATTTTTCCTGAAATAAATATAGTTTTTCTCGTCCTGCACACAAGCAACACTAAAGCCATTCCCAAGAGCGTAATATATGCCGTGTAGGGTTTATTAAAAAATTACTATATAGTAAAAAGTGGCTAAGATTTGAAAAAAAAGTCGCGCACTTTAAAAATGGGATAACTTAAGTTTTAAATGGTAGTTACTTAAAACTATTATTAAGGGGACTAAAACTTGGTGTGAATTTCTTTTGTACATGTAGATTAAACTTTAAGGAAATACATCACCCCTAATGAACATATGTTTTAAACGTCTTAGTTTTTTAAACAAGAGACTGTAAAAATTTAAAACATGTGTCGTTATTATACAGGGTTGCCATTTAAAAAAACGACACAGAGCTGATTTCGGGTGCACCAGGTCATTTAAGGAAAGATTCTCGGACCCATCAATTTTTTATTTTTGGGGAAAACATATTTTGCTACTCTCACCCCCTGAACTGCCCAGCACGTCTAGCAGGGGTGAGACTTATACTTGAAATCTTAAATGGAAAGAGGGGTCAAGTGGATAAAGTGTCCAAAATAAGCTCTAAATATGTCCACCCTGTATAGTATTTTGTATACTAATATAAATATTTTAAATTAGGGGAACGTCTTCCATTATTAGAATATATTTTTTGACCCAAAAAAAAATATTTTTAGTCTCGTCCATAAAGGGTTAAGAGTAAATATTTTTAAATAAAAATAAGTCTTTTATTAACTTGGGTTGTACTATCTATCTATCAATCTATCCATCTGGCTGCCTATGTAACGGAATCTTTGAGCCTAATTTTAACTAACTTCCAGCTATTCGATTTCTTTGAAACTTTGCACACGTATTAAGGACCCATGACAATGCAATAATCTGCAAACAGTATCCCTTTATCTTTTTTTAATCGCCAGGAAAAAAAATTCCATTATATTATAAAAACAACACCTAGGATGCCATCTGTTGGAAAAAATTTCAAACTTTGCTATTAAATGAAGAAGAAATTTTTTGAGTGGATTGCAAAATGTTGGCAACGGTCCAAACATTGCCTGGATTGCCATCTGTTGGCAAAATTTGAAACTTTGCTACTTAATGAAGAAGAATTTTTTAGTGAGTTGCAATCTTTTGCAAATTTTAAAATTTGCTACCATTGTCATTTCATAGGGGCTGGTTATTTTCTTTTGCTGCTTAATTAAATAGTATGTTCTAATTTACTGTTATATTAAGAATTTTGTGCAATATAACGAACTAAAAAATGAAAAATAATTAATAGTTTAAAAAACTAAAAACACGCTTTTATATGCAACCGAACTAAAAATTAAAAATAATTTTTCATTAAAAAAAATATTTTCACTTCATAGTAAAAGCGTGGGGTGCATTTTACTATTTTTTCATAACTTTTCCATCATAGATATTGGCAAATATAATAATTATAACACAACAATGTTTAATATTATATTTAATAATAAAATGTTTGGTAAAGCAAACTAAGTGATAAGCCGTTCTCGTAACGTGTGTTCCTGTATTGAATACTGTAAAATTATACAAATATAATGATATGACCAAGCTAAGAAATTATTTTTATTTAATAATGCGAAAATCGAACATTTATTAAAAAATACAAAAGAATAAATTTCAATAATCCTAAATAAGATTACAAAAAAATATGGTAAAATGCAGTGACGTACCATTTGTTTCTTAGAAAATATCTACCCTTAATACTTTATAGACGACACTGGTACATTTTTTTGTATGTAAATAAATTTCTCTATTAAATGAGATGTTTCTAGATGTTTTTAAAAATACCCAAATTGGTATACATGCTATTTTAAATACACGCAACAACTAATACATAAAACTTCCTTTTAGAAGATTGCGAAGCAATATACAAACTATTTTTTGGCTAAAACCAACTAGCAATTAGAGGTTTTTATCGCCTTAATGAAAATATGTTTTGTGCAATTTCCAAAAAGATTTGCTGCTTAAAATAACAGCAATATTTAGACTAATAAAATAGCATTTTTAGGCAATATTAAAATTAACTATAAAAACTACTCTAAACGATAAGAGCTTAAACTCCTAATTTGTACTTGTTGTTTAACAGAAGCTTTAAAAGAATTTAAGTTTTAAATCCTTACTTGCGACTTTTTATTGCGTTGAAAGAGGATTTTATATAATGTGAAATTTTCTGCAAAGCCGAGGGTATATTTTTTTATCTTGTTTTAAACGTTTCTAAAAATAATTTCTAACAACGTTTTGTTCTTAATAATAATACCAATATTTAGAATATTAAAATAGCAATTTTTAGGAGTGACAATAGCAATTGACCTAAAAACTACTTCAAACGAAAGTGCTTTGAATAAAAACTCCTTAATCGTACTTGTTGTGTAACAGTAGCTTTAATAGGAATTCAAGTTTTAAATTCTTACTTTTGACTCCTTATCGTTTTTGAACGGGACATCATTCATTGTGGAATTTTCTGGAAAGCCGAGGGTATATTGTGTTATCTTGTTTAATACGTTTCTAAAAACAATTTCTAAAATCGTTTTGCTGTTAATAATAATAGCAATATTTAGAATAATAAAATTGCATTTTTTAGGTATAACAATATCAATTAACCGAAAAAAACTACTTTAGACGAAAAGTGCTTTAAACAAAACTCCTTAATCGTAACTTGTTGTGTAACAGTAGCTTTAATAGGAATTCAAATTTTAAATTCCTACCTGCGACTCCTTATTGCTTTTGAACGGGACTGTATTATGGTTTAATTAACTAGTTTTAGACTCTAGACTATTTGGGTACAATATTTACAAGTGCTTTTAGAATTACTAAAGCATCCCTGCTTTCGTTTCTATTAGCAGCACAGTTCAGTGTCGATGTTCCTTGACACCTTTTTACATCACTTTACTTATTACCTATTACGAATTAAGGTATTTGTCACTGAATTAGAATTTTCAGATCACTGAGGAAAAGTATTCATAAGAGAAATACTAAGTTAGAATTATTTTGAATAAGAGAGATAACTAACTTGAATGTAGAATTTGTGAGTATTTGAATAAGGAAAGTTTTATTTTCCTGAGAGAGAATTGCAATTATTTGCGAGAGAATAAGAATGTTTGAAAGCGCCTTTGCGCGAGAGATGAGTCGTCCGAAAATTGACGAGAGTGACTTTTCGCGAGAGATGCGTAGTCGATGAAACTTGCAGTGCGACTGTCTTACTCTTTTGGGGAACCGAATGAGTCCGCCCTCTATGCGCTAGACCAAAGCATGTGATATGCCCGCCAATAGAGACTGCGCTCTCCATCGGGCTGTGAGACACCTTCTTACGCGCCATTGGCGCGGCGCATCAGCCATATTTAAGTAGGAGTGATCATTTTACTTGGAGATCGGAAAAATACAAGAGGAATTCTGAGAACTTTGATGTTTTTACAAACGGCGTTTTACAAAGAAAACCGATAAAGATTAAATCTAAAAATAGAACAGAATTGTGTTCGGAGAAAATAAATTATTTGGTTAATTTCTTTGAAAGAAATTAT